>JASTWL010000633.1:0-104861 GCA_035220575.1 Temnothorax rugatulus | reverse complement strand
AACATATGCCAGAACTTCACCAAAAAATTTTTGTCTAACGATAACGTCAATCAAATAATCCTTCTTTATATTAAATACACGAGCACATATATCTGGCCTATCTGCAGGTTGTTGACCCGGAAGTAAATTCTCTCTAATTTCGTGCCAATTTGGATTACAAGTCATAGTAATAAAGATATCTGGTGTTACATCCGCCCCACCACGAAAAACCGAACAATTCGAAAAACCCTTAACTACACGACTCCACAACAATTTCACTTACCGACAGTCGAACTTACCGACAGTCGAACTTACCAACAACAATTTCATTTACCAACAACAATTTCACTTACCGACAGTCAAACTTACCAACAACAATTTCACTTACCGACAGTCGAACTTACCAACAACAATTTCACTTACCGACAGTCGAACTTACCAACAACAATTTCACCTACCGACAGTCGAACTTACCGACTGTCGACCATACCCACAACAATTCATCTACCTACAGTCGAACTTAAACGCAGTCGGTCAACTTACCGACCGCCGAACTTACCATCAACTGACCCTACCAACGGCCGAACCCCATATCACTAATAACAACATTCCCACGTAGCACATAAGCACTAAGTATAAGCTCACGCGACACACCTTAAGTTTAACTAAGAATAACTAACTACTAGCGGTAGACATACGTATAACAATTACATAATCTCGACGCTTCGAGAACTTTCGAAAACACATCCTCAACCCTTCCGACCACCCGTAGCGAACCCTTCCTCGGACAACTCGTAAACATCCGGACCCTTCTCGACCCTTCCAGATCCTTCCAGAGCCTCCCGGAAAAACTTTCCCTAAACCTATGAGTCATACATCATAAAACTACCCGAAAGAGAAATCAGAAAACAGAGCCGATGACGCAACACCAACGCAAACCTTCATTTTCCTTAACCCTTCCTTTCGACCACCCCCGCTCCTGACACACAGGGATAAAAGGACGAGCTTCCCAAGGGACGCTCTCAGTTGTCTCAGTTCTTTGGACGTGTCATCACCCACGACTCAGGGTGAGCCTCAGTACTCGAAACTTCTATTTCCACACGACTCCTATATCCTCCTACATCCTCTGGTTCCAGAATAATCCTTCGATATTCAATAAGCACATTCAGTTTAAGATTACTTCGTTATAACCGTACTTCGCTATTAATATTAGTAAATTGTAACCAACATTGCCATTGTATAAGACTTTAGTAATATACTATCGTTTTACCTACATACCTCTAGTCTTTGCATTTATTCAATATCCTTGCTCTCATCCTACATCCCTGGCGAATATCACCTTGTAAAGAAACGACGCCTAAGCGTCTGTGTTACTGGTCTTCCCCTTGTTCACTTCTGCACACGAGGCAGTGCTGTACGAGCGGCACGCTTTCGGTTATTGAAGTCTGCACACGAGGCAGTGCTGTACGAGCGGCACGCTTTCAGTTGCTAAAATCGGGAGATAGACAGTGCTGTACGAGCGGCACGTCGAATCACCACAGCAACGGGAATCAACCACGTATATACACACTATCACTAATAAATGACTAAGACGCGGAAGGGCGGATTAAAACACCGCAGTCGCAGATTAAAACGCTTCCTTTTCGAACTCCCTTACTCCCCTGTTCTGGGTACTGAACTCGACTACACTGGGGACACAGAATACGAGAATTACTTCGCCGCGAAGTCCGCGTGCAAAGCGGAACCGAAACCGAGGATTGTTAACATCGAACGTGTGCGCGCCATTTTCATAACAAGAGAATCGCGAGCGTTTATGGTGCGTCGTTTCTGCTATCGCCTCACTCCGATCAGAGAAACCGAATCACCGTCTATTCCGTCTTGGAGGTGGATCAATTCCATCAGGAAGGACGATCCCCGCCGCGCCCGGTACGCACAGAGACGCGCTGAGATTTTGCACCAGCACTACGGAGCCGCGACGCCAGAGCACTGGGGAACTGCAAGTCACCCCCTAGAGATCGATTAACCCTCACAAGGTAAGTGTTTGTTTCTTTATCGACCGCTGTTTCTTTACCGACCACTGATGGTACGTGTTTGTTTCTTTATCGACCGCTGTTTCTTTACCGACCGCCGATGGTAAATATTTGTTCTTTTACCGACCGCTGATGGTACGTGTTTTACCGACCGTTGATGGTAAATATTGTTTCTTTACCGACCGCTGATGGTACGTGTTTTACCGACCGTTGATGGTAAATATTGTTTCTTTACCGACCGCCGATGGTAAATGTTTGTTCCCTTTTTACCGACCTCCGACGGCATGACTGGCCCCTCTTGGATGTCAGTTACACAACGTCGTGTGTACTCTAGCTGGTTAGGTCGCGCCATTTGCGTCTTTACCACGTGCCGCCGCCATCGTGTTAGTCAGCGCTACTTGTGCGAAGAGTGTTTCCGCGACTTACCGACTCAGCAAAGATCCGAATATGACCTTATCTTCAGACACTATTTGCACATAGGATTTCAATATCAAGTCGAGGAGTGCGATTCATGCGACGTAGTAATCGGCGACTTACAGGGACCGCTAGGTTGTTCCACGTGTAGGTACATAATTCACGATATTACTAACGCCATCGAGAACAACGGCGAGCGACACTTTCTCGAACCTGAGCCAACCATCGTCTCTATTTCCCAAATCAACGCCCACTAAGAAAGCGTACATCTTGACCGACGCAATCGCGAATGTGTCCTAACCTCCCGGTTACCCGCCGACCGATAGGCGTAATTCCTGCTCCTACCCCACTTAAAACATGGCTCATGACCGGAATTTGCGTATACTCGTTCCTTTTCCGCAATAAGACCACCGGTGCCGTTATCTGCGAGGATTGCCGTTTTGGAGAATACCGATCGGCACGGCAGGAATTTAAGGGGGTGCTCAAGCATTTCATTCAATACGGTTCAAACACCGATTTACATAAGTGTTCCGCGTGTTTCAAAATCATTGATGACTATCGCCCCACGTACGAGTGCCGCGTGTGTTCCCCTATAGAGGAAGCTTTCGAACGTTACCTGTTGGATCATCGTGAAGAACCGCATAACTCTAATAGACGCGTGAGGATCAATATAGCGAAAACGGTTTGGTAGAAGGCCGGCCCATCGCGAATACCTTGATCGCGGGTATCCCCGGGTAGAACCCCTTGGTTCAACGACCCGACAAAGCGATCTAGTCCCCCGCGAACGATCCGAGCTCCGCGCTGCGGCCGCGATCCGCCGGGACGTAACACTGGTTTTCCATACTTTCGAACAATAGCCATTGCATCTTGATAATGTTGCAACATATTACGCGGTGAACCTACAAATGTTGATGGAAGTATAATCATTTTTCCAATGTGAGCGTCGCTATTGGCAGCGTTTGATAAATAATCAATTAATCCTTGATATGTCTCAGCTCGTAATTGTTTTTGATTTTGTTTGCAATAATTAATTCGATCCTTCTCAATTTTAACATAACTATCTACAAGTCACTGCTGAAATAATCGTCTTCCCATGACAAAAATATTAAAATTATCACGTATAGCTATTCGATATTTTATGTATGCAGCTCTACTTATTCGTTTATTACTGCGTTGTAAATTACCATGCCAACCTTGATTACCGTACGGATAGTACAATGGGTAAATCCATGGTTCTACATTTGGATCCATTGTACTGACTTGTTGTAATGTCTTGTTACATTTATTATAAATTGTCACGTAAGTTTCCGGAATTTCACCATCTGCCATAGTAGAAAAGACAGCTGCAACTTCATTTACCTTTTGAACATTATACCGACCACGATCAATGCCTCTTTTGGTTAAAAATCCTAATTGTAAATCAGGTATACTGTTATTTTCAGTCGTTTGCACTTGAATTTCTTCGTGCATCATTCGATAAGATTTTGCGAAAATGTTATTCGTACGCATTATATTATCTATTGAATGTAAAATTTCTTCATCGAGATTCGAGTTTCGATGTAATCGACACTCTGTCGTTTCATTGTTATCAATGATGAAAAGTTGACTTGGTATTTCATTTGGTGCGGGATATAACGCGGTATTGATTTGATAATAAATTTGTCCTTGAATTTTAAAACAATACGGTCCACGTCTTTGTGCGCTCAAGTCTGACAAATTTGCATTAAAAGATGCGAATAAAAAAATGTTATTATATCCTCGAATACGATTGTAAAAATGTTTTGATTTTGGATGATTTCCAATAAACAATTCATACAGTTCCTGTGGAGGTTGGGGCAAAAGATTTAACTCAACAGATCCATGACTACAGCAATCATTAAACGAATTACCTTTATTAGCTACTTTTTCCGAATTAAAATGTTTTGCACCGCAATGTTTACAACATAAATTCATTTCTCCTATGTAGTGTTCTACGACATTTTTTAATTGAGTAAGGTGAGATGTATCAATATCTGTGTATTAGAAAAGTCTAAAGCTCGATTTCTTTCATTCCACCTTATCTGTTTATCGTTAGGATGTATTGTTTTTAGTTTCACTGTTTTATCATTTGTTACAGTATTTTGCAATGGCACTTTATTTAAAATAACTAAACTTTCGAATCTATTATTATTATCTAAATTTATCAATCTATTTGATGTATTTGGTGTAGAGGAAATAATATTATTATTTAAAACTTCAGTAGTTAAGTTATAAGTATTCTGAGTGATTTCAATATTACCACTAACATTAAACAATTTCATACTATCATTTATCGCAGTAACATCATTACTACTTCTAATTATAGGGACATTTGTAATTGTTGATGTACTAATTGCTTGTAATGCAGTAGTAACTGTTTCAGTTGTTGGATATACTACTTTCACAGATGAAATGGTTGAAGTATGATAATCTACTACTATATTTTCCGAAAAGCTTGTAGAAGGTTGTGTTATATTTGGACAAATCTCATTAGTATTTGATAAAGATTGACAGTTTTTATTAGTCATCATTTGCTTTGCTTCTCGTCTTTCAGCTTGAGATTTTGCATTTCTTTCTCGTTTATTACGTCAAAATTCTTCTTCTTCAACTGTACGAATTATTTTTCTTCGAGGCATAATTATTTATTAGTTTAATTAAATTATATAAATTATATATAATTTATAATTTTTTAAATATACGTTATAAAAATATTTAAATTAATTTTATTTATATAATTTTATTTAATTAATTTCATTTAATTAAAAATTGTCAATTTTAATTTAGGTCAAAATTAATTTTAATCCAACAATCCAAGTCAAAGTCAATTTCAATCCAAGTTAAAGCCAATTTTAATCCAAGTCAAAACCAATTTCAATCTAAGTCAAAGTCAATTTTAATCCAAGTCAAACCAATTTCAATTTAAGTTAAAGCTAATTTCAATCTAAGTCAGAGCCAGTTTTAATCTAAGTCAAAGTCAATTTTAATTTAGGTCAAAATTAATTTTAATCCAACAATCCAAGTCAAAGCCAATTTCAATCCAAGTCAAAGCCAATTTGAATTCAAGTCAAAGCCAATTTCAATCCAAGTCAAAGTCAATTTCAATCCAAGTCAAAGCCAATTTCAATCCAAGTCAAAGCCAATTTCAATCCAAGTCAAAGTCAATTTCAATCCAAGTCAAAGCCAATTTCAATCCAAGACAAAGCCAATTATAATCCAAGTCAAAATCAATTTCAATCAAACAATTTAAATTAAATTCAACAATCTAAATCAAAGCTAATTTCAATTCAACAATTGAAGTCGAAGTTAATTTCAATTTGATAATTTAAATCAAAGCCAATTTCAATTAAACGATTCAAATTCAATCAAACAATTTAAATTAAATCCAATTTCAATCTAACAATCCAAATTAAAGTCACAATTTTAAATAGTCAAAATTAAATTAAATTTAATATTATATTTAACTTATTTTTTACTTAATGTCCCGTTGAGTACCTAAAAAAGAAAATAATAATAATAATAATGATTTTATTTAATCCTTGCCTTGCAGCTTAGGATGACTTCTGTCAACTCTTACATAATTTTACAAACATCTAACATAATTTGCAAACATATAACTTTCTCTTTACATACATTTATATTATACAACACTTAGATCATCCTAACTAACTCTAAAACTAATTCAACATTCTAACTGTCTTTCAATTTCCCTTCCTACTCTTCACCCTCCATCCCTTTCCTCCGCCTCTTTTCTAACCTTTTCTATCCTTTTCATTACTTCTAGTCCTTTTCCTTCCTCTCCTAAAAATTCTTTTAACTGTATCTCGCTTTTTGTCGCTTCACATTCTTTCAGTATATGTTCTATGTTCTCCTCTTCTTTTTGGCATATTCTGCACCTTCTATCCTCCTCCTCTCTCCAATGTTGACTGCCTTTCACCTCACTTCTGCATCTGTATCTGGCTATCAGCATTCTATCCTTTTTCTTCTTCTTTCCTAGTAGATACTTCGGTAACTCCTCTGTTAAGATCTCTTTATAGTTACTATTGTACCTTGACTCGTTTATCTTTATCTGTCTCTCCTCCTTCTCCTTTTCCTCTATTCTCTTTACAAAATTCCCCACCGCCTCTCGGTCCCCCGCCTCCAATTCTCTCCTTAGCTGCTCCTTCTCCATTCCTGCCATCTCTATCAGTTCTCTTCTCTTCTTCTTCCACTTACTTTCTTCTTTCATTGGTCTGCTCCTCTCTAGATCCTTTATACATGCTTGAACTATTATCTTTCCTGACTGTCTCGCCTTCTCCTCATACCTCACAGCTCTCCTTATTGCCCTTACTTTTATTTCCTTTATTTTGGTTTCTTCTGCTATTACATAATTCGGGGTTCTACTATCCAATCCTAAAATCCATTTAACATACTTTCTTTTTATCACATCTAATCTGCTTTCGTATAGCCACCCCCATATTTCAGCTCCGTATAATGCCACGCTTTCCACCAGTGCCTCAAACATTTTCATCCTTCTTCCAAAATCTTCTTTAAATATTCTCTCTCCAATGCTCCATGTCCTCTTCATCGCTATTGTAGCCTTCTTTATTCTATCTTTTATATTCTTCTCCGCTCCCCCATTCTTCTGTAGTATATATCCCAGATACTTTATTTCTTTGACCTCCTCTATGTCTTCTCCTCCCCATTTCCATTCCCTTTTCTTCCTTCTCCCCCTAGCTTTCTCGAACACCATTATCTTTGATTTCTCTGGACTCAAACTCAAACCCTTCCCTTCCAAATACCTCTTGAGCCTCCTCATTATTTCCTTCAATTCCGCCTCTCTCGTCGCCATTAACACTATATCATCTGCGTATGATATTGTCCAGAATTTTTCTTTCCCTATCACCAGGCCTCCTGCTTGTCCTTTTTCCATTCCTTCCTCTAAATCCATGATGTATAAGTTGAATAGGTTTCGGGCTCAACGGACATCCTTGTCTTAGTCCCTTTCCTGTCCAAAATTCCTCTGTCTTTTATCTCTTATCTTCACTACATTTTTCGTTTCTTTGTATGTCTCCATTATTCTTTGTCTCAAGTTATCTTCAATTCCTATCTTCCTCATTATTTTATTCAATTTCCTTCTATCTACTTTATCGAAAGCTGCCTTAAGATCAGCAAAGAATGCAAAAACCTTTCCACTTTTCTTACTCAGCTCCTTATTCGCTACATAGTTTACCGTGTATACTGCATCCATCGTTCCTCTATTCCTTCTAAACCCGAATTGCACTTCCCTTAACTTGGCCTCCATCTCCTTCTCCAACCTCGCATTTAAGATACTTGCATATATTTTGTACGCCGTATTCATTAAAGTAACTCCTTGGTAATTTTTTGGGTCGTTTCTCTCTCCTCTTTTATATGTTGGACTAATCATGCCTTTATTCCAATCTCCCGGTATGCCCTCTCCTTTCCATATTCTGTTGATTAGCTTCAGGAACTCTTCACCTACATCTTTTTGCATAAATCTCCACGCCTCGTTCTCAATCCCGTCCTCTCCTGTTGCCTTTCCCATCTTCAGTCTCTTTATTACTTCAATCACCTCTTCCCTCGATATTTCTTCGGCTCCCTTTGTTACCTCCACTCTCGTGCCATCTTCTTCTCCCTCGTCTTCTATGTCTAGCACCACTCTTTCCTTTGTCCCTCCTAACATTTCCATGAAGTGGTCTCTCCACTCATCCATTTGTATCTCCTCGCTTATCCCCTCAGTTTTCTTTTTCCTGTATTTATTTATATACTTCCAAGCTTCCGCTTCGTTTTTAATGTTCCTTATCTTTTCTTCTTCCTCGCATTCATGCCTCCCCTTCTGCTCCTTACACCATTCCTTGTGCTCCTTTCTTTCCCTCTCATATTCTTCTTTTCCGATCCTTCCCTTCTTCCAGTCTCATCAATCTCCTCAATCTCCTTTTCCTTTCCTTCCATTCTTTATTATACCATTCTTTTCTTCCTAATCTCCATGGTATTATCCTTTTCTTATGCTTCGTGATAGCGCTCTTTACTTTCTCTTTCATCTCCCTCCAGATATCTTCTGTATCTATTTGTGTACTCGACCATCCTTCACATTTCTCATGATATTCTTTCCTCCCTTCTTCTGTCCAGTCGCTTCTCTCTAATTCCATTTCTTTCTCCTTTCTCCCTGTCTCCATCACTCGTGGTCCTGTCAACTCCACCTCCAGCGGGACGTGATCCGATTCCGTTCTAATTCCTTCTTCAACCATATTAATTTCTTCTCCTGCTCTGTCATTCCCTAAGATATTGTTGCGCTCGTCAAGCGAGGTCGCCGTCGCAGCACTATCGCGCACTCTTCACTCGCGCACGTACTCCGCGGAACTCGCGTAAGGAAAAGGAACACAGGAAAACTTGAGAAATGCGTTTATTCAAAGCTCGGAAAACAGAACGCGTGCGGATTCCAAAAATCCGCCAGACAGAAAATCGATCATCTTCTCAACAAACTCCCGTTGTCAAGGAGCGCGCTTTACAGCTTTCCGCGACTTTTCTACCCAATGTCCAGCACGGGCGCAACACCGTCCCCCTCTTCTTTAATTGTCGTCCCGACAATTAGAGGGGAGTTGCAAGCAGTTTCTTCCTCTTAGACTTTCGGGATCTTGAAACGGTTCCTGCTCTACCTCGAGCTAAGCTGCGAGTTAACGAGCTTCGTTTCTTCCCCTAAAATCCAAGAAACTTCTTCAACGTCGACTTTCCTGCTGCTGCCAGCGGTGTCCTCTTGAGTCTTCGGACTGGGGGGGGAAGCTTCCGTGGACCCTGCGTCTCGCAAGACTCCCCAGTCCCCGCCTTGGCATTTGCCCTAAGTCCCACGGAAAAACCACGGTCAAAAACCGTGGGCAAGGCGGTTTCCTTTCAGCTAATATCTCTGCCTGATGTTGTTCGGCGTCAGCTTCTCGGAGAAGTAGCTGAAAGTAACAACAAAAGAAAAGTATCTTCTTCTTAAAAACCTAAAAACTAATTGAATAAATTGAAATTTTTCGGGCTCCGGATGAAAGTCGTGATTTAAAAGGAATTACCTCTCATAAAAAGTAGCTAATCTATCTAGATGAACGACTTTGTTTTTATGCCGTCTAGACCTACGAATGCAATAAACTACATCATTAATTTTTTTAACAACTTCAAAAGAACCTTCCCAATTACTTTGTAACTTAGGAGTTATCCCTAACTTCCTTCGAGGATTAAATAACCAGACTTTTTGCCCAGGCTCATAGCATAATCGTCTATCCTTCCGATCATAAAGCACCTTAGCTTTTTGAGACTTAATTTCCATACGTTGACACGCAATGTTATGAATGAGATCCATTTTTCCTTTCAAGTGACGGAAATATTCTCTTTCCGAAGGACTAACCTTAGAATCAGGAGGATGTCCGCGAAGTAGATACAAGGGTAATCTCAACTCCCGACCTAAATGCAATTCAGAAGGAGTGAAACCAGTAGTTTCATGTTTAGAAGATCTATACGCCCACAACCCTAATGGAATCCAACGATCCCAATCCCGTTGATTTTCAGCAACCAACTTTGACAGATAATTTAATAACGTCTGATGTTGACGTTCCACCTGACCATTGGATTGAGGATGAAATGGAGTAGTTCTTGTCTTTTTGATTCCCAATAACTGAGTAAGTTCTAAGAACAATCGAGATTCAAAATTCCTTCCCTGGTCAGTATGTAATTCCAACGCCGTACCTAGAAACCACTTGATTTAAGAAAATTTCCGCAACCGTTTTAGCCCTAATATTTCCAAGCGGAAAAGCTTCCACCCATTTCGTAAAACAGTCTGTAACCACCAACAAATATTTGTTTCCCGAAGAAGAAGTTGGAAGGGGACCGAGAACATCCATTTGAATTCTCTCGAAAGGCGCACTGACATTGTAAATTTGCATAGAAGACTTCCCTTTGTCAGATGGGCCTCTTTTTGCAACGCAAACTTTACAAGTCCTACACCAATATTCAACATCTTGCTTACAGAAAGCCCAATAAAAACGTTTCCGGATCTTCTCCAAGGTCTTATTGACACCAAAATGGCCACCTGTGGAAGAATCATGAGCTTCTTCTAAAATTCGCGAAATCATTCCTCGAGGAACTATAGTTTGAAATACAATGAAACGTAAATTTGGAGACTCCCATTTCCTACACAAAATCCCGTCTTTAATTACCAGAGAATCCCATTGGAGCCAATAGTCCTTAGCAGTCGAATCTCTCTGAGCTATTTCTTGACGAAGAGGTCGCCTATTCTCCTCTTTTCCACGATAAATTCCTACAATTGAAGGGTCTTCCAATTGCATCCTTTTCCAGTCCACAGATTCAATTTCTTTGAAGATTATTCTTCTAACATCTCCCCTTACAATACTTTCCTCCCCCATCTCTATTTTATTACAATATCTGCAGTTTCCCTCTGCACATGGACGCCTAGACAACGCGTCAGCGTTTGCGTGCACCTTTCCTGCTCGGTGCTTGACTACGAAATTAAATTGTTGTAGGCGTTCCATCCAACGTGCCAACTGCCCTTCTAGATTCTTAAAAGACATCAACCAGCGTAAAGAAATATGATCCGTTCTAACCGAGAATTCACGTCCATATAAATAGTGATGGAAGGTCTTCAAAGCCTCCACCAAAGCTAATGTTACGTCCCGGGGTATCACGGCCGCGAAGCGGTGCTCGGATTTTTCCCACGAGACTAGATCGCTTAGTCGGGTCTTTGAACCAAGGGGTTCTACCCGGGGATACCCGCGATCAGGGTAATTCGCGAGCGGAACTCACGCTACCAGACGGTTTGCCCGATTCGAACTTTCACGGGGAGACCTGAGTTATGTGGTTCTTCACGTTCGCGGACGAGGTATCGCTCGAACGATTCCTCCACCTCCGTGCACGACTCGCACTCGTACGCGGGCTGATGATCGGCTAGAACCTTGTTGCATTCGGAACACGACGGGAACTCCGTTCGCGGACCGTACTGTACGAAATGTCGGAGTACGCCCTCGTACTCTTGGCGGGCGAATTGATATCTGTTGAGCTGACAATCTTCACAAATAGTTATTCCGGTAGTCTTATGTCGGAAGAACAAAGAATAAACGCAGATGCCGTTCATCAGCCAGAGCTTGAGCGGGGTAGGTGGGGAGGTTACTCCCAACGAACGACGATTTGTCGGGTGTCTAGGGCACATGAACACGTGGTTGTCTTCGGGTTTGAGAGATGGCGATTATAGTGGCTTCTCTTTCTAAGTATTGTTGTCCGCCTTCGTATGTTACTGAACGGGTCACGTCGGAAAGTATTTCGGTACACGAGGGGCACGCGGCGGGCTCCTGAATTTCTCCGGTTATTACGTCACACGAGTCGCACTCCTCTAATTTATATTGAAACCCGATGTGCAGGTAATGGCGGATAATAAGGTCGCACTGACTACGCTCTTGCACGGGCAAGTCTCGATAACACGCTTCGCAAAAATAATGCCTGCTGTTACGATTTTGATGACACACGGTAAAGACGCAAATCGCGCGGGACAACCAATTTCTGCGCGCGACTCGAGCAACGGACGATGGGAGATGGCGCGACGCGTTAGGTCGAGACGGCCTCCCGCTCATAACGTTTGCTAAATCAAATAGGCACCTACCTTACGTCCAATTAATCAAGTTCCAACGGATGGTCTGCGGTGCCCCAGTGCTCAGGCGTAGAAGCGCCGTAGTAGCGGTGCAAGATCTCGGCACGCCTTTGGAGGTAGTGGACGCGCCGTGAGTCGTTTCCTTTGATCGCCTCTATCCACTTCAGCGATGGGAGATGGGGATGCTCTGGTCGCGTAATCGGGATGAGTTGGTAGCGTCGAACCTTCCGGAACGCCTGGTAGCTGGCCCGGGATTCTTCCCTGCTCAGCGGGGTGTAAGCGTCCGGACGAATATCACTATTTGTTTCGCGCACAGAATTTAACCCGACGTTGTGTAACTCGTTTTCCGCTTTGCGCGCGGAACTCGGAGCGAAATACCTTTCGTACTCGGGATCTTCGGTGTACTCGACTCCTAACAGGGGGTCTGTAGGGGGGTCGTATAAGGAGCGGAGTAATCTACGGCGGCGGTTCCTTGATCCGGCTCGTCGCGTTTTAGACATAGGTTACACCCGTTTAATGGTGTAACAATGCTGGGTATCGCCCGTCGGTTCTCCAAGTTCCAGAGGAGAAAACGTGCGCCTCGTGGCGCACTGCCTTCTCTAGTGAACGGCTATGATGGGAAACGTGCGCCTCGTGGCGCACTGTCTCGTACGTAGGCGCAGGCAAAAGAGAACTTCAAGATCGATATTCCATACGCGTCGGAGCTTGGAATCTGTATAGAGTATTCGTGGGTGCGCGAAAGATTGTAAGGAGAAGACACCGTGTAAAGTTAATAGTGTATTTCGTAAAGTGACAAATTACAAATTAATGCTATTTCTAGATTAACGCGAAATTACAAAACAAGGATAGACTAAGATGCGATTACAAGTGGTTAATGTTTATACTGCCACTAAAAACGACGATCCACGTGGCGTATGAGATGATGCAACAGTGGATTGTGCGCACGTGGCGTGATGTAATACGGAAGGGAATTCTCGAAAGGGTTATGGATTTAGAAGATGTTGAAAGGTTTAGAATATTCTAGATTTAGGAGGTTCTGGATTTGGAAGATTTTGGATTTAGAAGATTTAAAGTCGCATGGAAATAGGACTCACCCAGGGTTGGAGGTAGTACCGTGTCCGAGGATCAACTGAGAGCGATCCCTTGGGAGCTCGCCCTTTTATACCATTTTCTCTGGTGGCGGGGGTAGCACTGTGGAAGGGTTGCGTAGGTGGAAGGGTTGCGTAGGTGGAAGGGATTGCGTCATCGGAGTTTTTCCGGAAGGGTCTGGAAGGTTTGAGAAGCGTCTAGAATATTTATGTTATAAAAGAGAGAGCGGAGTTTCGGTAGATTACATCCTCATCAGAACATTCGCGGTGACTTATACCTATGTTAGTGTTAAATGTTAAATGCCAACTATTTCTAAGGTTCGCTGGTAAATTCTGCTGTTGGTAATGTTACTGATGGTAAGTCTACTTGATGGTAAGTTCTACTGTCGATAATTCTACTGATGGTAAGTCTACTTGATGGTAAGTTCTACCGTCGATAAGGTTCGTCTGTTGGTAGCTGTTGCTGTGGAGATGCCAGACGGCATCCGGGACGTCATTCGGGACGAGGTTTTGACTTGTTCCAGAACCGGCAGAGGTTATCTACTGGGGTGATGCCATATTCGGGACGCGGTTCTGATTCATCATCGAGTACTTGCCTCTTGACGAAAAAGTTTTTTGAAAATGAATTTTATTGAAAATGGAGTCGGTGGCGTAACACCTCCCCCCTTATTTTAAAATGTTGGACGCTGTTCCAACGTTTTTGCTATGCTTATCTAGGGATTTTTATTTTAATATTGGTTAAGATACGATTGTTATCCTAGGCCTACATTTATCCTTACTACTTATCGTCGCGCAAATATTTCCTTAGCTCGCCATAGTCCATCTCCTTGATGCCGCTGCTGCTCGGGTTGGCCTCCTCCTTGGAAGGGATGAATGTGGTCAGCTCGAGAGGTGGTGCCTCCGGATCGGTGTTTTGGTTGGGGACAGGCTTCCTGTTGCTAAGATGGAGGAGCAAGTGGGTGATGGAGCTCCATACTGCTCCGAGCAGGTGTATGCTCCAACCGTAAACGGAATGGAGCGAGTATCCTCTGATAATTGAGTCAATTACCAGTTTGGCCAAGCGAAAGAGAAGGATGATAGCCAGCACTCCGGCGCTGGCCGATCCGAAGGTGATGAATCCGTTCCAAAGGCGTTGTCCCGCGCTCTCCGCGATCTTCTTCAGTGATTCCTCGTCCATCAGGTTGTATAGAGAGACGGTTCCGTGTGGTATGTTGCGGCCCATTGCTCCCTGCACTAATGTGTTTAACATCGCAGGCTTCTCGATGGGGAACATGATGTGATTGCGGAGGCGATCGAGATCCTGAGTTGAGTAGATGCCACTTGTGGCGAGGCTGGAGGGATTCATATACTTCCATTGTGGTTTACTCAAGGGCTGAATCACAGGCGGAGGTAGTGATTCCACCGGTCGTGGTGTCAATCTAAACCACGTGTCGTCGATCCGGTACATGGTCGGTAGGAGTTCGTTGCAGTCCCTGACTGTGCCGCCCTTGGTTAACATTCGGGATCTTGGAAGTAGGAAATACGATGCATTGTTGTGCGAGACTGCCAATTCAGTGTAGCAGTCTTCCGTTTGCCGTACCTTGCATACGACCGGTACTCACTTTATCAGGTATATCACCTTTCCCTTCGGTGATTGCGGTGTATCCGGGCGATTTCATGATCCGATACGCCATTTCATCGGGGGCGATGCTGGCGAGGGGCAAAGCATTCTCCAATATTTGTTTTTCTAATGCACACTTCTGGCTCATTATGTCCCGGTACATTTGTGTCAGTTGTGTCCTCATATGCTTTTCAACATAGATAAACTTACTGTTTACATATGTGAAGATATCCAAGTTGTCAATTGATACGTCGGTCCGGATTTTGAAGGTGTTTCCTGGTTTCGTCTTCAAGATAAATAATCTCCCCCCCTGTTCTGTTTGTATGATTTTATATCCGCAGAGGCTTGTCTCAGCTGTTTTCGCTAATGCGAAAGTGATGTCTCTTGTTGTTAACGTGTAAACAATTGGTGTCTCCTTCTGGGATGGTTTAGGTGAAACTCGATGGGCGTTTCCCTCATAGAGTACGTCGTATTTATTGAATTGGCAGGTGTCGGTCGGCAGAGTTTCCCAGAACGTCATCGTGCCATCCGCATCGTAACATTCGCCTTCTATTGCTGGGCAACGGGTGCCTGAGGGCAGGATCACCTCGTTGGTCGAATGCTTCACGGGCAGTTGCATCCGTCGTGTAGTTATCTTCACTGTTGCCTGCACGAAAACGTTGTTCCAGGTTCCGAGGGGGTCACTATATTGTGCTCCTTCACAGTTCCCATTCATGGTCACTGATCCTGCCATTGTGACAGCTCGCGTAGTGGTACCGTTTACTTTGATACCGGCTATCACTCCGCTGCTTCCTCCGAGGAAGCCCAGCAAACACTGTTCTGTAAATTTTAAGTAACAATTACAGAACAGATATTCGTTGTTCTGATAACCATTATGTAATTTTCAAGTAACGCTTAGGTCAAAATGTCAGCAACATTATGCTATATATAATACGTAACAAATACGATATTAAATTACGTAATTATAACAGAATCTAGTAGGTACTGTTCTGTAACATTTATGAAACATTATGCTATATATAATACGTAACAAATACGATATTAAATTACGTAATTATAACAGATACTGTTCTGTAACATTTACGAAACACTTACATGAAATTTACAGAACAGATACTTGCTATTTTGGTAAGCACTACGTCATTTTCAGATAACATTTATGTACAAATGTCATCAACATTATACTGTATATAATACGTAACAGAATAATGTAATAAATACTTTAAATTTAGATGTAAAATTATCCAGCAAAGTAATATGCAACCAAGTAATATGCAACCAAGTAATATGCAACCAAGTAATATGCAACTTACATGTTATAGTTACAATTTTCTGCAAAACAATGTATTGCATTTACATGGTTAAGTAGGAAATTATAACTAGTATGTAAGTGACATATTACTTGGTATGGTTACTTGCTGGATAATTTTACATCTAAATTTTAAGTATTTATCATATTATTTTGTTACGCGTATTATATATATATATATATATATATATATATATATATATATAGCATAATGTTGTTGACATTTTTACCTAAATAATATCTAAAAATGATGTTGTACTTACTATATAGAACAGCGAGTGCTTATCAGAACAGCGTGGGATGTTTGTCTCTTCATCGTACCGCAGCTTGTTTTGATCATTATAACACGACCATGTACTTTTACTGACTTTTAGTGAATATACACTAATTTTTGCAGCGTAAAATCACTAGTAGTTTACGTTTTCTACTGATAACAACTAAGATAGTTAATATACATGTTACTTGTATTTAAAAAATTTGTTTATATACAAAGATATGCAACTTATGTACTGTCACGACTTTTTACCCATTCGGGCGCAAAGCCGGATCAAAAGGGAGTTGCGGGAGAGTAGGATGTCAGGCCTCTCCGACGGATCTCTCGCACGAACCGAATTTCTAACGCGAACGGGAGGGTTGGGCGCCAGGCGCGGTATCCCGCGTCCACTAACGCGAAATTTATTACAAATTATCAAAACGTTTATCGTAATTAAACGGCGTGCGCGAGATCGACCAGCTCGGCGTATTACTCAGGGACGAAGGGGGTATAGGGCAGCGCGAATTGGGATGGGCGACACAGAAATTACGGACTTCAGCAATTAGTAACAAAAGAAATTAATATTTATTATAAAAGAAAACAATTAGCTCACGAGATTGCTCTAATAAATTAAAGAACCGTTGATTCATCTCTCACAAAAGCGAAATCATATAGACGTGAATAATCGGGAGCGTGAAAGAATAATTCAAAAATCGTTACCATCGGGAAAATAATAACCCCGAAAACAAGTCAAAATTTTGCGCGATCTCGGACGCCAAGTTTACTCCAGAAAGTACGCAGGATCGCGATTGTTCAGAATTCTGTCGCCGGGATAGAGTATCCCCGAAATACGAGGCGCAATATAACACCACGACGGGCCAATAACCCAGCCCGAACGCGACAGATAACGCGAAATCTTTAGGTTTTATCGCGCCGAGGAACTCATCAGCGCGAGAAGAATATCGCACTCAATCTAACGAATTTTTTTTTTCGGGACCTACGCCCTACGCAAAAGAGTACTTAATTCAACGCGAAAGAAAGAGTATTCTCCGAGGAGAAGAGCGCTAAACCAGCGCGAGACTACACAACGCAATAATGTCGTGACGGACTTACAGACTAACGCGAAATAAACTAAATCTAACGCAAGAGATGACGAACTTACATACTAGCGCCAGGTACAACTAAATCTACGCAGGGGGGAATATCTACACGAGGAAAACGCGAATTTGGCCGCAAGCACACGAGATTACGGACACGGCGTAACGCCAGAGAATCATTCTCGACGAATAAACTACGATCACGAGAGTCGCGCGTGACGCACCGCCGGGTAATACGCGATCGCAACCACAGATACCGTAAGAGTGTTCGCGAATTACCGAGTCGAGATATCTATCGCGATCTCCAGGACGTTCACGCGATGAGCACTATTCACTGGCCACGAGACCATTCCAAAGCCCTTCGCTCTCGCTCTCGATCGCAGATGCAAAATTACGAGATCTCAATTACGCGAGTACTTTAGGCGAGAGCGTGGCCCGGAGGGCGGTGTCGTGGCTTACATTACTACCGTCTATTACGAGGCAACCTCACCGGTAAGATACTTCCTCGGTCGGGGTTGTCCTCTCCGCCGTCACCAAAAACCGTCGCGAGAGAATCAGGCACCAAGTGCGCAGCAAAAGTCGGTCGGGAAGCTCTCAAGAAAGCCGCGCGTGTCGTCCCGAGGGTGGCTCAAGAATGATCGCGGAAGTGCGCTCGATAGAGGCGTCGATCTAACGCCCCTAGCGGGACATGCGCGACCCTTCCGCGCTATAAGCGGACCAATTAGCGGTGAGCTCGCCGGCTCGCGAGGGAGCCGCCAGCGGGGTTATCGACCGTGGATTCGGCGGGGCGTTCGAACGTGCCCTTTGCGCTCGCGGGGTCCTTCCGGATTCCCTGATGCAACAGGCAAGGCGATGACTCCCGCGGTGTCCTCTGGCTTGACTCGGGGGCGGTGGCCATCCACCCCCAGAGTCCGTCTGGCCTCAGGGGACTGCAGACAGGCCCGGCGCCGGGCCCCTGCGATGCACAGGTTCGCCTGCCGTTGCTGGCGCGCAGCGCGCGCGTCTCACGTCGTCCCTCGCTTAGTAGCGGTCCTCGTAACTCGGGCCCCTCGCCCTCGACATCTCGCTTTCGGTCCTTGTGATTCCGTTTATCATCCGGCTCTCCTGGTACTCCTCGTCATCTTCAGTGTGGCGTTGGAACTCCAACTCGACGGGGTGAGGCGCCACGCAATATCGCAAGAGAAAAAAAACAATAATGAATATTCGAATCGCAACTTTAATACGCCCCTGGAGATCGAAGGTCGATTCGTGAGCCGTCCTCGGGCGCGCAATCCGCGCCTTGTGACGGCGGCGGAGCGCTGCCACGCCGCGGCGAAACCGCAACGTCACAGTACATAAAATTCAATAGAAAGTATGTTTCTTGAACTCTTTATTTTGATAAATTGCTAAACAAATTACAGTTTTATAACTAATTAACTTCCATATATTAATATTAGAAATATATTAGGAATTAGAAATGTATATTAATTCTCTTACATAAAAGAAATTACTTAACTTAAGTGACAACGTTGAGAATTCAGATCGTAATAAAAAGAAATAATGAAGATTCTATGATTTTAGAACATAAAAATCTTTAAAAACTTTAGTATTTAAAATTATTCAATATCAGAAAACATATTGATTAAAGAAAAATAATTTTGGTTATCATGTTAATCAAGAATCTTACATAGGTTGGGTAATATAAGAAAAAAATATAATAAAAAAATACTATATTATAAGCTTCAAAACTTCTGAGGCATTTAAATGGCTTGCGGATTCATCTCTTCGGTATCTTTTTGTTGTCTGTTAAGCCTTTGACCACCTTGGCGAAACCATTCTTTTGTGATATCTTCAAACTCTTTGTTTGTGAATTGATGTTGAGCCGAAATTGTTGCTGAATGAATTAAATGTAAATTAAATTTTATATTTTGTAAATATAAAAATATATTTTACTTTGTAAATATAAAAAAATATATATTTACCTTGTATTGCCATTAAAATAGAGTTTAAGCTACTGATTTTAAAATGATTACGTAATCCTTTCCAGGACGATTGTTTAGCAACTTCATTGGAAAATATAGTTCGATATATACGAATTAAATTTTCCTTAGCGGATCTTCCGCCTATGCGAGATATACACAGCATCTTTAGAAATATAACGTAACGTTAATATAATTTCTATCATTTTATTTAGATAAAAATTACATTTAAGTAACTAAATTTCTAATTAAACTTACAAATTTGTTGTACTCATCTGCATTTTGTGATAAACGGTTTTCAAAAGCTGTGACTTCATCAATACTTTTAAGCGGAAGAGATTGTTGCATATTTAATATATCCAAATCAGCAGGTGCTTCAGGCTTATGTTGATTAATTTGTTTTTCTACTTCTTTTAAACGAGCCTCCAGATCTTGTATTCGTACTGAAACAGTAGCTAGAGCCGTATATACTCTTTGGAAATGTTCTGAAAAATTATAAGTAATATTGAGTAAACAGTGAGATAATAAGATTATAAGGCAAACAATAAACACCATACCTTCCATTATTTTATTGGACATTTCTATCATTAAGTTATGTAATTCCTGTATGCCTAGGAACATAAAAGAGGTATTAGAATAATCACAATAACCATTAATAAGAACTATAATTTTTAATAAAAAATGCTTTATTATAGAGATAATACAAGTAAATAGAATAAATAAACTAAAATAAACTATTACTTTTGTTCGATACTAAAGTTCCTTCAAGGATGTCAAAATCCACATTGTCAGTTGAAAAATTCAAAACATTTGAGAGTTTGTTGACTGAGACATCTTTATTTGTAAGATCTGGCTGGTTTGGTATAACTAAGACATCTTCATTTGTAAGAGCTGACTGATTTGGTATAACTGAGACATTTTTATCTGTAAGATTTGGCGGATTTGGTACAACTGATGCTAAATCAGAATCAGTATCAGACTCAGAAGCAATAGATTTTTGCAACTGTTTTCTGCATGACGTACGTGACTTCTTCTTTATTTCATTTATATTACTATCATCGCTTGACGAATAGTTCGTTGCCTTCTGTCTAGCTTGATCTAATGAATCTTGATTGGGACAAAACCGCAATTTACACAAGTTACATTATTTTTTAAAAATATTTAAAAACAACTACATAAATTTTGAAGTAAAATCTAAATTACCATAATATCCATGAAATTGAATGGGATAAAATGACCACTTAGGATCATTAATAACAGGAGGAACTTGTTTTACGATAAATGTATTTATATTTTTTACTGATGGCCACCAGCATTCTGTCAAATTAGAGCGAAGCCATAAAGATGGAACCTCTGATACGATTTCCTTTTCATCATTTCCATCGCTTGAAAAAGTCACGACAGCGAAATCTTTTGCCATTATTAATAATCTGTAAAAAAGCAAAGTTTGTTAAATAATTTATCATTGTTTTTAATTCTAAATTCTTTTACTAATATTAGTACTCGCCATAAACATATTTCCTGTTGGTGCAGTAAAAGCAATACCACAGTTTCTTCGTCATATAAAGGTAATTTTGCGCATTTTGATTTAACCCTATTTCCTCCAACCATGCCCTTTCGTGTCCCACGAGTTTCTAACAGTCGTTTGTTCCGGAAAACAAATGATCGTCAGATAATCCCCCCCACTCCTAAAAAAAGTTGTTGTGGTAGGGAACCTCAGGCATAAATTTCAGAGCCGCAGCTCATTTGTTCTCGAAACGGCAAACAATCAAAATTTCGGTAGGACACGAAAGTGCATGGTTGGAGGATTACGTCAGTGTTGTGTTAAAGGTAAATGAGAATTTTTTTTCGATAAAAATGTATTTTTGTGTACAATTTAAGCGAATTTAAAATATTTTTGTTGTTAAAAAAAAATTTGACATTCCACAGAGGACTATTATGGCTCAGAGGCAGACGGAAGAGGTGGGGAGGAGCTACGATTATATAAAAAATTTAAATTTTTTACATAAAAAATATCTGTTACACTTCAAATTCGTCTTTTCTTATTCGGAAATTCTTTTTCTAGCATTCTTAAAGTCCTTAAAGTCCTTCTGTACCATTTCAAAATTACCAAATTTGCGGCGACGAAATTAAGTATTCCTATTTAATTAATAATTATCTCATATTTTTTTTCTTATTCGCACTACTTTTAGCTTTAATTTGCGCTTTAAACCATTAAATTTCGTCAATTTGTTCGTGAGTTATGATTTTTTAAGTAAAACGAGTCGTAACGTGTGTTTGTCAACATATAATTGTTGTAAAAAAATATTTAAATAAATGATTTCCAAATGTTCTTTACATTGATTTTTAGTCGAAGGTACAAAGATATTATAATAATTTTTGGGGAATTTTTCAAAGCTATTAACATTATAAAAAACACGTGCGACTCGAAAGTGCATGGTTGGAGGAATATGCGGGCGAAAAAAACGTTGGAGGAAATAGGGTTAATATCAGATAATGGAACAGTAATTAGCTCATATTGTAACTCATTAATTTGTTTAATTCCAATATTTAAAGAGTCGCATGGACTGTGAAAAAATGATTTAACATTCGAATACTTATTACCAATAACGTAAATTTGTTCACTTCTTAAATAAATTTTTGTAAGTGAAATCGTTGTACCATCTAACAAAGAACAACAGTTATCAGCAGTTTTTGTACTAAGATAGAAACCTTTGCATTGAACCGATTTTATTATCTTTTTGCCATTGACGTTTTTAAAGCACAATTTTGGATAAATCTTTTCTACATTTGTCATATTTAAATTATCCTCTTCTATACAACGATTAACTAATTGTTGTAATGGTCGACTTGAAGATCTAACTTTTGATTTAATTTTTTGCATGTAATTTTCGAACTTAAACGCGCTAAATTCATCTAATGGCCCCCATAATTTTACATAGTCGCATAGATGAACTAAATTATGCACGTTATATGATATATGTTGATGACCATATAATGTACCGTAATTTTCAACAAAATATACTAGTAAACTGTGTGCATAATCAAGCAGTTGTACGCAATATTCTTTGCTACATAAGATTCTAATTGCTACACTCAAGCTTAAAAAATGAACGTATTTATCGCGTGATAATGTCTTAAAAAAAATTACTGGTCCAGTATATAATAATAATTGCCTTAATTCAGTGGCTTTAAACCGATCGACCTCATCTAGTTTTCTTGGCTTTCTAGCAAATTCTTTAGGTAAGAATAATGACATGGATAACAAAGTAGTTGAAATAAGAGCTATCAGATTTGCAGCCATACGAACATTATGTTTACCTTTAATCCAAAACTGCAACAACCGTTTCATTATTCCTAACAGTACAAGATGCATGTAGTCTATAGGAAATTGGGTAACCATTCCAATGTTTAAATCTTCAAGAATAGAAGTCATTTTATGATGTTCTTCTTGTTGTTTTAATTTAAACGATTCATCTGATCTTAGGATTGCATTAATTTCTGGGTACGTTACTCTATTTTCTATGTAATCTCCCTCTTGAATGCAATTACCGCATCCAAAATACGCATTATGTCCCTTAATTCCTTTGATAAACGATTTTGCGGGAGCATCGCAGATAAATACGTTCACTTTTACGGTTATTTTTTTGTCATCCTGTGTAATACCAGTTCGAAAAATTTCAAGACAATCATCCTTGAAATATTTCAGAAAAGTATTGCAACATTTTGGCTTTTGAAAACCATGATAGACACCGACTATAAATGGTTCGGTGTAAAAATCTGCAACTATACTAGCTAAAATAGGCCAAAATTGACTGCCAGAAGATTTTGTTAAAGGAAGACCATCTATATTCACATTAATATTTATTTGCGATGGACAAGTATTTCGGCAATAATGCTTGCGAATAGATTTTTTAAAACTATTACTTAAACCTACATGATAATAGTTTCCTGGTGTCATTTCAATAATGTCTACTTGTCTGGGAGTTTGTAACAAAGTTCGAGCATCAATAGGAAGATCATGGCCGTATTTTACTAGAACTTTTAATAAACTACTTATAGTAGAATGATTTACACGATTTTCAATAGCCCATAATCGGATATCATTTACAATTTCTGTTTTATTAAAAAACTCATCGTCTCAACTACTTGATGGAAGACTATCTTTATCAGTATTAATTCCTGAATGTATAGACATTAAATCATCATTGTTTTCAATAAACTTATCAGTGTTAATTCCATTGGAATTATCAAAATCAATTTTTCTTGATAAATTTTGCTGCTGAGGTAATTGTTCAATGTTACCTGGTCCATTTGATCCACTTACAACGTCATTTTGAACTTCTGAACTATTTGAGTCAACAGTCACTTGGGAAACATTATAGAGTTCCTTTACAAAAATTCGTCTCCGCTGTCTTGGCGTTAAACAAGTAATGTCTAATCTTAATTTTGATTTAGACATAATATAATTTTATGAAATAACACGAAGAAATGGAAAGCTAGATTGCGATTATATGCACGAAGATTTGGGTTTGCGTTTAAGCTTATGTTATGGTTATATTCTCCTTTTCCGCTGAATATGTATTTAGGAAAGCTGGAATATATATTTATTATCTGGAGAATAAAAGATATTTTGATAAATAAAAGAGGTTCTTAAGGGAAAGATCTGCAGTTATGTTAAATACAAACTAATCCAAAAATTAAATTATTTACATTAATCTTATATTAAGATTTACCATTACAATTACTATATAGAAAAAAGATAATAAACCGGTATGTAATAAATATTCAATTTAATGCAAAATTAAATATTGTAATCTGAAGAAAACTACAGAAAAAAAACTGTAATTATTAGGAGACAATAAAATGCGATGTAAATTTGCACTCGAAATGTCTAAGCTTCTAATGATTCAGAAAAGCGGTGCGAATAAGTTTTTTGTTTCTTCTCATTATCATAATTGCCTAACAGATATTGTAAAAAGACATGAGAAACATAGGCCGCTTTCCGATATTCACTGCCAGTACCGAAAATTTATAGTGTGCGTAACATAAACATAGATTTTTATTATTGGCAGTGAATATTGGAACGCAGCCATGGTATTGCATAAAATAAATTAAACTCACTGCCAAATATAGAAACAATGTAGTGCAAAACGAGTACGTCGCCAGTACGTCGTGGGGTGTGTCCTTTATGTTCACATTCACTGCATAGAAACAATAAGACAAATTTAACTTCACAATTGATTTTTTACCGCAAAATAACTTTTCACTTATAGCGTTTTTGATTTGTTGACTCGACCCGACTCGGATCAGATCAAAAGTTTGGTTTAAAACTCGATGACTTTAAACTATCAAGGCAGAAAGCGTTTCTTAACCTCCATGAAAGAAATTCTTAGCATTATCGCAGCATATAAGTATTTCATTATCATTTTTCCGAACTTTTGAACCCAAGTCGGAGCGAGTCAACAAGTCGGAAACACTATTAATTAATTAATGCAGTTTTAACCTCATACTTACCAAGATTTTTACACTATCTATACACTGTTGTGTCGAAAAATCACGGGCGCGCGAAAAAGCGCGGGCGATTATCGTTTCCGTAGATTCCGCCATATTAAAAGCTGAAGCCAGAGCTGCAGTCCGATTCACACTCACAGCGCTGTAAGCATCATTCTGTCTTTGTTGCACATCGAATATCAACCGAAGATAGAGCAATGCTTTCAGCGCTGTGAGTATGAATCGGACCGCAGAATTGGTGATCGGTACCACGGTCTTAAACTGTAAAAAATTTAATGTCAATGAAAGTCCACTCTAAATTTTGTGTTAAAATAACTCATTCATCGTGTTATTTTTTACATTTAGAAATGTTATATCGACTAAAAAATGTCGATATAACATTTCTAAATGTAAAAAATAACACGATGAATGAGTTATTTTAACACAAAATTTAGAGTGGACTTTCATTGACATTAAATTTTTTACTGTGTACATATTTTGATTGCGCGCTTGAGCATACTTAAGCCAATTAACGGAATTAATTATCCAGTAAAGTATAAGGGCGTATTCATATGAACTTATATAACCACATAAAGCACAGAAAAATTTATCGCGCATCTTGTATAAAAAAATATGAACAATATGGGCCGATATCATAGTCTCCGATTAACGTGATCCTCCGATTAAACTCACTCTTCGTCTCTTTCTAGGGGGACAGTTATAAAGAGATGCAGAGTGAATTTAATCGGAGGATCACGTTAATCGGAGACTGTGATAGCGGCCCTATGCTTAGCAAACACTAAGTAACATGCTACATCATACATGCAATTAAGTTATAATTTCTTACTCAACAATATAAATGCAATACATATGTGTAATAATATGTGCAATAAATATTATAACAAATATATGTATAATTTCTATGATTACATCATCGCGGAATTAAAATGTTTTGTCCCTTATAAGTAATAATTATGATATTTATAATTAATAACATATATACTAGAACTCTTTATTATATGCATATTATTATATATATTATTTATACATATACATAATTGAGGCTATTGATAGAAAAAGAGCACATAAGCCTAATGTACCCTTTTTCTATCAATAACTTTAATTACATTTTTTGAGTCCAGTATCTTTTATAGAGTACTTAATGACGTTAATGAAATTATACAAATATTAAAAGAATATTTTAATATTTAAAAAATGTTTAAAAATGTCCCAGATACGTTTTTGCAATAACATATATTACATGCATATGTCATATTTTCAAAATGTTCGAGAACGTTAACAAAGTTTATATATTTATTTTGTCTTTAAAGTGACATCGAAGTTTCGTTATTATAGTTATGTAACGGTTACAAAGTTTTTACAGAACGTACATTGACGTCGACAAAATCATGTTAAAATATTACATGTTTAACATGACGTGACAATTATGTCATTTAGAGTAATGTAACATTTATGCAGATTTTAGAGTATGCACATTGACGTCGACAAAATCATTTTAATATTACATGTTTAACATGACGTGGCAATTATGTCATTAGAGTTATGTAACATTTATGCAGATTTTAGAGTATGCACATTGACGTCGACAAAATCATTTTAATGTTACATGTTTAACATGACGTGGCAATTATGTCATTAGAGTTATGTAACATTTCTGAAGATTTTAGAGTATGCACATTGACGTCGACAAAATCATTTTAATATTACATGTGTGACGTCCTGGGTGATGCGAACTGGTCGATCCGACAAAACGTCATTTGCCGATGGGTCCTTTCTTTGCTGGTTAAGGGAGTGAAATCCCAGGATAATTAGCTGTCCTTTCAACGATGTGGGCTGTGGCTCCTTGATGGTGTCAGGTAGATATTAAAACGGTTTGTATAACTCTCTTTCCTTCAGAACACGAATTTATTATAAAGATTTTGATACAAGTGTCTTATTGGAAGGGGTGGAACAGTGAGATATGTATTCTTTCTTGATCAGTTCCACACTCTCCGTTGAGAGGTGAAAGTCGTACGCTTTTATACATTTCTGGAAATAGTGGGGGTAACTTGTAATGAGTCATAGGGCGTTGTCTAACGACTGTGAGTCTACTTGTTCCTTATATGGTACTGCGGCTCGCTAGCCAGTTCTATTATACGTGGAATTACAATGAGTCATAGGGCGGTGTCTAACGGTATGAATCTATTTCTCCTTGGGTGGCTCGCTAGCCAGCTTTATTCTATGTACGACTAGATTTTACTCGCATGAGTCATACAGTGATTTCTCTGACTCTTATTTCTATTCTTTATTCTAATAACGATTTTATAATGAGAGCGATACTCTTTTTATTAGGCAATTTTATCGTTAAACCATGTATATGAGGAAGCTTTAATGATTCAATGCTGAAATATGGAAATATGAATGTTATTATTATTATATTTACCTTAGCAATCCGGTGACTCGAAAGACACTGCGTTGGACCAAGCAGTCCGCAGCATCTTAGGCTCGTGACCCTCCTTTAGTAAAGTATGTTAAGAAGTGAAAGTTGATAGTTGAGTCAAGCTAATTATTGCATCTTAAGAGTTTTAGAACGACTGTAAGTCGATTTTTCATGGTTTTTGTGGATATCATTGAGATCTACCTATCATGGGAAACTGTGTTTTAGTATTGATAAACGTCGAACAGACTGTTTCCGATACTGCATATCTCGAGGCACACAGATATAATTACTAAATTATTTGTATAAATCATATGTGACCTTATTGTTTTATTCAGCAGAGACAAGCTGGATCGCGCATACATGTTTCACTGAGCATTTTGATTTATCAAATATTCTGTTCTACAATGGCAATAATTATTCATAATATATACAAACATGTATACTTTCCAGTAGTATAGCTGTAATAAAGCCACCGCGTAAATCTAATTCTAGCAGCTGTAAATGTGAATAGATTAGATAGAAAACTGCATGCACTATAGAAATCCCAGAATGCAGCTAATTTCAGATGGGTAGGCATTTATGTCACCAATTATGTCTGCATTAAGTAAGAAAGTATAAATTAGTTTTTGTAATTAACTATAACAAAAACTGTGATGATTGATTAAGTATTTTTAAGTTAAAGATTGATTAAGTTTAAGAATAACAGAAAAACATGCCTAATTTATTTTTTTTATTATACTATTATAAATGTTTATGTTTATTAAATATTATTTATTGCAGACTGGTGCAATTTGTTTTACGTTGTGATTAAACCAAAGATATTTACATACATTTCCAATTGCTATGTTATGTATTTCATACATTATACATAAATATGTACCTTTAATATAATAAAAATTGTGAATGCATACATTGTTTGATTTGTATTTATGTATTTTCTAACAAACTGTGATAAAAGAATTGCTAGCAACATATTCTACCGGATTCGAGTTAGCGGATTTAGTTTCTAAATTATAAAAATCGATATTTGCTGATTTTTTCTTACTAGTTAAAATTTAAAAAATTTTAAGTGTATAAAAAAATTACATATTTTAACGCTGTGGAAATATTATAATTATATAAACAATGATCTTTTTACAGTAAATAACGGAGATTATAACAATATATTAATACTATTATAATTCAAGATTTATAGTTGAATATCAAAACACATTAGTAATGACGTAAACCATACAAAGTATATAATTTGAAAAATTGATTGGACATTAATAATAAAGTACATGTCATTTAATCAATATATAAACATATATTTAAAGAGTAGTAATATATCATTACACGTAAATGTAAACAGTTTTCTTTTATATACATCTTATATAAAAACACAATAGGTTTTAAACATTTTTATTTACATATACATATGCATTTTATTACATTTTTTTATAATTCATAGAGAATAAATGTTACGAAAATGTATAAAGATGATTTTTTATAGTAGACAATTCATATCTTACACTTTTAATTTTATAATAAACAAGAAAGTAGTTCTGAATAAAAGATATATCGTGATCTGTTATACAATATAAAATAATAATTTCAAAAATAATCATTCGTTTTTTATATATAAAAGATTTGTTTTTTGTATATGTGTGTGTATGAAATAATAATTATAATTAAAATAATAACTGTACAATAATGTCTCTTTTTTCATCAGCATTTACTGCATAAATCTGATTATTGTTATTATTTCTATTTTCTATTTCTAACATATCAAATGGTTCATCCTCATTATCGATGCAAATATTGTGCAAGATGCAACATGCAAGTATAACTAGTGGTATCATTTCTGTGTTGTACATATATACATATTTTAGTTTTCTAAATCGTCCTTTCAGCATTCCAAATGCTCTTTCAATTATAACACGAGTTTTCGATAATTTTGTATTATACTTATGTTGCATATTGTTTAAGTGACCATTATCACGGTATAGAGTGAGCATATAATATGATAATGGGTACGCAGAATCAGCTAAAAGATGACTATGTTGTAGAAAATATCTATCTCTATCATGATCTATCGTATTTTTAATATCACTTAGCCGCCAACTCGGGCATCGTGAACACTGCCACAAATTCCCGTAAAAACGTCAATAAATTTCATTTTATGATTACAAATACCTTGCAGTAATATAGAATGGAATCGTTTCCTATTTATGTAACTGTTTGGATATTCAGTAGGAGCACTAATAGGAATGTGGCAGCCATCAATGACGCCTACCACACCTGGAAAATTACTAATAGCAGCAAATTCTTGTTGTATGTTCATTAATTCATGAACTTCTGGCCATTTAATATAATTTTGAACATATTGCTCTAGCGTGTAAGCCACATTAAAAACACATCTCCATATAGTATCTTTAGATACACCAAATCTATCTGCAACGGATCTGAAATAAGAAAACATTTTCAATGCAGCAACAAAAACTGAAAAATATATGCATAAAAAATAAAACTATTATTTATAAACTTTTCTGTATGTATATCGTATAATTCCCTCAAGAGAAGTATTACAACTCAAAATATTTTTTATTCCTTGTACAAATCAGAGATAATAATTATCAAAATAATTTTCAAAAATTAGATAATTGTCATTTGAATAGTATATATGACTTCAAACTTAACAATCTTATAGTTTAATTTTTTAAGTACTAACCTATAAACTTCTTGATTGCCAAAAATCCATAAGGCAATAGCAAGTTGCTTAGCTGGTGGTAATTTAGGAGAATCATCATTGTCTCATAGCGCTAATCCAAAAGTTTGTATCAACTGCTCAAAAGTATTTAAATTGTTTTATATAGAAAACTGTTGCGTCTAAGCTCGCTCGCCACGAATACGACGTGCCAGTTGGATATCTTTCGGCATGATGGTGACTCGCTTAGCGTGAATAGCGCACAAGTTCGTGTCTTCGAAAAGACCCACGAGGTACGCCTCGCTAGCTTCTTGGAGAGCCATCACAGCAGAACTTTGGAAGCGGAGGTCAGTCTTGAAATCCTGAGCGATCTCACGAACGAGTCGCTGGAATGGCAATTTACGGATCAATACGTACCCCGCCTTTTGGCTTGTCGATGGCAGTTATGGCGACTCAATCGATACGAAGTATCGAACACGAAAATGTGATTTAAAATCTATAATAAAATAATATCGCAATATTATTATAAATATAAAGTGCAAAAAAATTAATAACGCGTACAATTTTATTATTACCTGTTAAAGAATAAAAAAGAACAACATTTTCATAGAAATTATTGATTTTTAGATGTTGTTCTCTTAGGTGTACTATCTCCCAATCATTATTGTCCTCATTATTCTCCTCATCGTTATTAAAAATAATATCCCATATTAAAAATATATCCATTTTTTTAATCGTTTATCCGTCGGAACGCTCGTTCGCGAGGACGACAGCGGCAGAGGTAGCAGAGGTGGCAGAGGCGGCAGAGAACGGCTCCTCCGTAGACGCGACGGCCACGGGGTGAGTCGCGCAACACTCGGTGACGTTTCCAGTCGCGTTTCTGGTGCTCCTTGGTGCAGTAGAAGACGACTTTGCAACGCGAGCACCTCGACAGCTTGTCAGTCTTGTCGCAAACCGCGCAGATCAGCTCCGCACTCGTTTGTACACCGTCGCCAAGTGTCTGCGCACGACGGATATATTCAATATTTTCTGCAAAGATATAAATATATTCTTATTTTCATATTGTAACATGAATAATTACAGATTGCATATTTTTTTCTACATTTATAACTTACTACAGTATAGTGTCTTCCGAACTACTTTCATGCGTTGTAGGCGATGTCCAGTTATCGATCAATCATCAGTCATCAATCATCAATCATCAGTCATCAGTCAATTTTTATCTATCTAACAATTAATAAAATGTTTTTTTTATTAATTTTACGCTTTTCCGATATAACCTCAAACTTTGGAATAGATTAATTTTATGAAAAGGAATCCAATGTTTAGACAAATAAATATTACAATAGATACATTTAAAATTATTATTACTAACCTTATTTTATATTTCGTACAATTATTTATGACAAATAAAGAAGATTACCTGGGATTACCTTTCAATAAAATTATGTTTTCTTTCTCCGTCAACAAGCTTTCTTTCACCATCGGATCAATGCTGTGAGACAGGGATCATTGATCCGGATTAGTCTAGGGAAATTTAGAAAGTCTTGCGGTTGAGTGCCACTGCTCAGTCCGATCAGCGATCCGATTAGTTATCGTAAACACCCTGGGACTCGTCCGGACCCTTTGGGACCGGCGGGGACCAAGTGGTACGGGTTTTGCGAACCGGGAGTGCCTGAGCACATCAGTACCGTAATCTCTTAGGAGATGTCGTGGACCGGGGTCCTTTTTAGGACTCGCGAGGTAGGCGGCCTCTATAAAAAGTCCGCCCGGTCGGACGGGACCGTGTGGGACGAATTAGCTTTGGCTAATTCCGTTACCCGGCCGTCCTATGGGAAGGAAAACCCAGAAGAAAAACCGGGGGACCGGCTGCTCTGCTTAGGAGTCCGGCTATCGACGCGTATGCGGCTTCCCGGACTCCGTCAGTCTGTAGGGGATGGCGACCCTGACTTCAAACGCCCGGTCGGCCGGGATCGTTAGGGTGATTGTGATTCTCCCACCGGCCTAGAGGAAGGTCACCTTGATAATAAACCACAGGAGGGAGAGGACGGACACCTGTATAACAAACCAATGGGCGGTCGGACTTGTATCCCACATCCATAGCACGCTGGTGCTCCTGCAGGATGGGGGATCGAGACTGATTGCCCTATGGGAAGGAAAACCCAGATAAAAAACCGGGGGTCCGGGTGCCCTGCTTAGAGGACCAATCCAGGCTACCCAGCCTGGGTGACTTCGGTCTTCTTCACCCGGTAGGGGATGGCGGCTCTGATTTCAACTGCCCGGCCGGCTGGGACCGTAAGAGGGGGTTGACCCCTTTTACCAGTCAAGGAGGGAGAGGAATGGATACCTCGCTAAAAAAACCACGGCCGGTCGGGTCCGAGAGAAGAGGTGCGGCGGTCGCGTGCCGTCGGGCGGGGCGCTCGTCAGAGTGCTCACGTGCTGACGGACGCGGCTGCTCTTTCCACTTCACCGGCATAGAGGAAGGACACCTCGATAAAAAACCAAGGAGGGATGGTCACCTCGATAAAAAAGATCAGGGGGTGCGGGGGGCAGTATGGTTCCCCGTCTCCTCAGGAGGGACGGTAGGACAGGGGCTTGTTCCCTGCCCCGTCGATAAAAACGGGGGATTCATGTTGGGCGGGCGAGTCTAATGGGCTGAGGTCCGCAGTCCTGTTTTTATGGCCCCGTCTGCGTCGGGCTCTTGATTTCCCCCATGGAAGCTTTTTTGAGGGGGATGGGGGTCTTCCCCAAGGGCCTCCTTTCCCCTCTCCATCGTATCGGTCACGTCGCGCTCGCGTACGGGGGGGACAGGCTACTCGGGCTCGGGCCGTGGGGGCTGTTTCTCGTCGTCGTTCCGGTTCAGTTGGTGGACGGTCGCATGTGACGTGTAACGGGTGTGGGCCGGGCTGCGCCGGGGCGGTGGGGGGTTCGGTCCTCGGTCTTGTTCCCGACGCCCGTTGGGCCACTCTGGCCAATGACAAAAGGGGGTAGGGCTTTTCCCTCCCCCTCCCTTCGCGCGGGGATTGTCCGGTTAGGAGGTTTGGGAGGTGTCCGGGGTCTGGTTTGTAGGCTGGCCTCTGATCGCTCACCCGGCCGGTTTGTACCGGCATTTTTTCTAGGGAGCTTTTGGCTCTCGTATTCGGATAGGGAGGGGAGTTACTTCCCCCTATTAATTAATTTCGGACGCGATTCGCAAACGATGAGAGGGTAGAGGGGTGTGACTGGTTGCTGCGGCGCTCCCTGATGGGCCCCGGGACTGGTTGCTGCGGCGCTTCCCGACGGACTCCATGACTGGTTGCTTCGGCGCTCCCCGAATGGAAGTCTTGACTGGTTGCTTCGGCGCTTCCCGAGCGGGGTCCTTGACTGGTTGCCTCGCTGCTCCCCGATCATCTCTCCTGGATACCCCTCTAAGGAGGGTGCGGATGAGTGTGGTGAGCTCATCCGCCGTAATAATATTGTTAGAAATAGGGATCGTTCACAAGGGCGAGGTGCGGGGGGCTCATGGATGTGATCAGTGCGTTTCCCGGGGCCCCCCGTATTAGTACAGTGAGGGTCACTCATGGGAGTTTTAGCCGGTAGGCTGCGCGATCGCTATCCTTGGGGGCAAGCACATGGGGGTTTAGGCCTCCTTGGTGCGTCCCCCGTAATCGAGGGGTGAGCGCGTAGAATCCGGCACAACCCTGCCCCACTCGGGGGCAGGGGAGTCTTCCCCCTGAAAGGGGGGCTACTGGTTCAAACCCTGGAGAGTGGCGGCGCTCCCCGATAGAGTTTACTCTTGACTGGTTGCCGCTACGCTTCCAAGCGGTGGCGCTCCCCGATTGGATCCATTGACCGGTTGCCTCAGGGCGCTCCCCGATTGGATTCATGACCGGTTGCTATTGCGGCTCTGTGGGGATTTCAGCAGTGGAAGATTTCTCCCATGTAAAAAAAAAAGGTAGTTCGATTAGTTCCCATGTTTGGTTTTTTTTGAGTGACTGCAGTTCTTCGATCATGGCTTGTATCCACTCTCTACGCTCGGGTCCGCTGAGTGCTTCACTTCGATTCCTCGGTTCCTGATATTCTCCTATCGTGCTTTTTGCGGTCCTTGCTGAATGCTCGAATTTTTCTGGAGGCTGTCTTTTTGTTGTTTTTTCTGATTGTCTCGTGGCTACATTTGGAAATTCTTTCGTCGATCCCTTGTACTCGAACGTCGAGTCCATCGTGTCTATTGTGTCTTCAAATGTAGGTTCAGTTTCGCTCAATTCTTCAGGCTCGCCGATCTCATATTCATCCTCGACTTGTTTGAGATCTTCGTGTGAGTCTTGTGCTCTATCTTTGAGGTTTATTTCGGCCTCTGTTGAGCGTATCATCTTATCTCTCGCGGCTTTTTCTCTTTCGATGGTTGTTTTTTCAGTCTTCCTTTTCTGTTGGATGTCATGCTCAGTGTCCTTTGAGTAGCCTTCGTCGAACTTAACGTCACGGCTGATGACAATTTGATTTCTGTCTAACATCCTGTAGGCTTTAGATTCCATCGAGTAGCCCACGAAAGTGAGCAAGATAGCCTTATCTTCGAGTTTCTTTCTTTTTTCTTTTGGTACGTGTGTGTATCCTTTAGAGCCGAAAATTCGCAGATCACCGACATCCGCATTTTGCTTATTCCATAATTCATACGGCGTTTTCTTGATTGCCCTGCTAGGTAAAATATTCTGCAAGAAGTTTGCCGTGTTAATTGCTTCTGCTCAGTACCTTTTGTCCATACTCGCGTCGATCAGCATGCATTTCGCTGCCTCCATAAGCGTCCGGTTCTGCCTTTCTGCGACTCCATTTTGTTCCGGCGTGTAGGGAGCTGTATATTGTCGAAGTATTCCCTCTTCGGCGAATAGTCGCTTGATCTCCTTATTGGCATATTCATGTCCGTTGTCAGACCTTATTACATTCGGGATTTTGCTGAATTTATTCTTCACATATCGTATATACTTTCTGATGTGCTCGACTGTTCTGACTTGTTCTTCAAAAAATATACCTCCGTATATCGGCTGTAATCGTCGATCATCGTCATGTAGTATCGCTTTCCGCTTGGTGTTGCAGGCTGCATAGGGCCGCATAGGTCAGTGTGCACCAGATCTAGTGCGTGCGTCGCTCTGTTTGCAGTCTTCGGAAATGGATTCCTCGTGAGCTTGCCTTTCGCACAACATCCACACACCTCTCGAATCCCGCAGTCTTGTATCTTGATCCCTGACACCAAGCTCTTCTCCTGCAGCAGCTGTACATCGTGTATGTTCCTGTGCCCGAACCTTCGATGCCAAGTGTGTTGGCAATTTCTTGTATGCGAAATCTGTTCAGCAGCCATTGAATTGCACTGTCAAGCCCTTTTCCGCTAATTTTCTCACCGACAATAAACTTTCATTCAGGTCTGGTACGTATAGGACATCGTTCAGTTTGATATTTATCTCCCTGTTATTTCCATCCTACATCTCATGACGCCTGAGCCAATTCCTGTCGCTTTAGCGCTTATTCCGTTCGCTAGCGTGACGTCCGGCAGCCTTTTTGACTCTAAAACGTTAAAAAAGGTTTTGCTTCTCGTCATATGGCTCGTGGTTCCTGAGTCTATGTACCACGTGTTCTTTTGGCCTTTATCTTGATGAGCGCTGAAGCATATAAATCCTGATTGTTCCTCTTCTGCATCAACCTGGTTTGCTTTCTCGGTGGCGTTTGCCACCGAAGTGTGGCGCAGAGGAAGGGTTAAACGCCCACTGAATTTGTTCCTGCTCCGAGGCGGCTTGCATGCAACTAACAAGCTCTCGCTGAGCTCCAACAAAATTGGTGCCGCAGTCGCTATATATCCGCGAGCAGTGGCCGCGCCTACAAAGCGACCATATACATCGCGACGCGTGATCTGCGCAAATAGTTCCTCGCAACGTTTGTCTTCCTGTGAATAACCGTGGGAATCTCGTCTAATTGCCAAAATCGACTAAGAAATGCGTCTAAAGAGTCGAGAGTCAGAAACGAGTGTGTAGACTGAGACGCCTGCGTCGACACCGAACCGACGAGAATCCAGCCAAAAATAGAATTGAAGAGCAAAGGCGTCTGGTTCACCTTTCTTTTCTACACGACGACCATCCCGAATCAATGACGCAAAGATATCTGCGCCGATTAAGATGTCGATGGGACCAGGTCGGTGATACTGCGGATCAGCAAGCTTTAATCCCTGTAGATGTTTCCACGCTCTTTGTTCGACTTGACTATTAGGTAATTGGGCGGAGATGCGTGGAAAAATTGTAGCTTCTATTGGAATGCGCGTGTTGCCATTGCCCTGTGCTTGAATCACGAATGAGGTGCTGCCTCGAGTGGCAGCTGCATTTGTATCATTTACCGTTAAAACTATGGTGCGACACTTGGCTCATCCGAAACCACCCTTTCGCATGCAGCTCTCCAAAATAAAGTTCAGTTGACTAGCACTATCCAAAAGAATGCGAACTGGGAAGGGATTTCCGTGGATATCGAGAGCTTCGGCCTACACCGTTGACAACAATACAATCGGACTTGATTTTGCAACGCTAGTCATTGTGACGAGGGGCTCATTATTTTGTGGCGACGAATTCTTTTTTACTGCCGATTCAGAAAAGGCTTCGGTATCCCCCTCCAGGGGCCATTTGGAGTCCTCGGGCGCCATTTGGTACGGGTTTTGCAAACCCGGAGTACCCGAGCACAGCAGTACCGTAATCTACGGCAGTCCTACGAGGCTGTCGTAAACCGGGGAGTCCTTTTCAAAACTCGCGAGGTAGGCGGCCTCTATAATAAGTCCGCCCGGTCTGGACGGGGCCGTGAGGGAAGAGCCTTTGCTCTCCCAACCGTCCTATGGAAGAAAAACCCAGACAGAAAACCGGGGGCCCGGCTACCCTGCTTAGGAGTTGGTGTTAGCTTCGGCTACCCAACTCTGCTAGCCGGTAGGAGAAAGCGACCCCGACTTCAAACGCCCGGTCGGCCGGGACCGTTAGGGGGGAGTTTCTACTCCTCCCGCCGGCCTAGAGGATGGAAACCTCGAAAAAAAAAACGCAGGGTTTCCGGGGCGGGTAGAGTCCCTTTACCCATTGCATGCCGGTGCTCCGGCAGGGTGGGGGATCCGGGGTAGAGGTTCTGGAGGAGGGTGGTCCCCGTTCCCGAGGTGGGCAGGGATGCCGTCTCACCGAGGGGACGGGAAGACCCCCTCTCATTTCTCCATTGCACGCCGATGCTCCGGCAGGAGGAGAGGGGGTAACCCTCTTCCACGCTAGCCCAGGACGTGGTCCTGGGCCGGATGGAAAAGAAGTCCACACTTGGTGGTCACACACCAGGGAACGGGTGGAATCAGTGGTCCCACGATTCGCCAAGTGTGGAGGGTCGCCTGGGCCGCTCGGACGTATTCCGAGGTCGGGGCCAGGCGATCTGGGTGGGAAAGACCCGTCGGGCCGCTCGGACATATTCCGAGGTCGAGGCCGGCAGGTCTGGCTGCCGGACGCATAGGCCGGCAGCGCGTGGATAACTCCGGTGGTCGGGGATCGCATCCCTCTCGAACACAGCCACTGGAGGTTAGCTGCCGATGCGGAGGTTTACCTCGGCCGGCGGTTAAGGAATGTAGCTGGTCGCCATGGCGAGCAAGGCGTTGGAGGGGGTGCGATCTCCTTCGCCCCAACTATCCGTGGGGCCCCCCGCGTGGCGGCGCCCGTCACGGTGCCCGGGTTGTCGGAGGCCCGGGACCCCCGAAAACCCGTGGGAGGAGGCTTGCCTCGCCAGGAGGAGGCAGGAGTCCAGCGCCCCCGATGATTTTTCCGGGGGCCCGTGACATAGCCATCCCCCCGGGGGAACTCGGGGCCCGGCCAGCCGGGAGTTTTCCGGTCGGTCGGTGAGGGCATGCCCTACATGTCGGAGCCGTGACGGGTCTGGAGATCAACCACAAAATGACGGACAACAAATACTATTTTAATGAGACGAGTACGGAGGGAGAGGAGGAGGACTGCGCTCGAGAAGTTATGATAACCCGGAGTGCACTAGCTTCAGGGATGGGGAGTCAATCCTCTGTCCCAGGAAGCAGCGGGGAAACGCGCAGTGACGGAAACGGCAAGGCCTGTCCCTTGAGTCACAAGGCCAACGCCGCCATCAACACCGCCAGCGTCGCCACTACCACCACGAGGGATGAAGAGGAACGTGCTCAAAACCGGGTCAGAGTCCGAGGGCCGACCCAGGAGTAGAAGCAAGAGGCGCTCAAGCAAGAGGAGGCATGGATCACTGGCTGTGCCGCCGCCGCCACCGCCGCCGCCCAGGTCACGATATACATCCATGGAACGAGATTCCCTATCAGAATCGGAAGAGGACGATGTAGTCTTCGTGGAGAACGGTGATAAAGAGGAGAACCCCTCACTAATCCCTGACAAAATAAAAGCTGTCAGAGGAATAATGGGGGAAGCCCGCGAACAGGTCATGGAGCATGTGGCCGAGGAGGACTGCCCTTCCATCAACATGGACTGGAAGATAGGTGACCAGGGCCGTCACCCTACAACGAGTGATTATTACCTCAAGCGACTTCAGGAGACCAAGAAGGCGCTTGTGGAGGTGGCCCAAAGACGCAATACGAGGCGATGCAGCGGGAAATGCAAGAGCAACGTCTAAGGACGGAGCAGTTGCAGACTCTGCTGGAGCAACACACCGAGACACGAGTGTCATAAAAGAAATATGACACAAGAGGTACAAAGAAGAGGAAATTCAACATCCCTTCTTCTTCGGAGGATGAATTCGCGCCTTCTCAGATAGAGGTCACCCCGCAGCCTCACGAGATGATGGAGGAACAGTCTCCAGCCTCCATGGAGATTGACGAAGCGGTAGAGAGCACCAGAGACCAAGTCCTGGAACAAATTGCTCTGGAGGGAATGCCGGAGGCGGTAAGACCACCCATACAGGGAAAGAGAATGGTGATCGACCCCGCGGTGCCTCCGAGAAGAGCGATCGAGAGCACGGACCAGCAAAACGACGCGACGACGATGATTGTGAGGTTGCACAGTGGCCCAATTCCAGAAAAACGCGGACAAAAATGAAAAAAGTGAAGTTCGGAATTTTGACCTTAGTACCCCGTAATCCCATATAGGGGGCACCACTGCACCTTGGTGCAGACCGACAGTCAGTTATGCCGTCTGCATAACGTATGAGAGCAGGTCAAACTGAGTTAGCTGGGCACTGGTCTCGCCCGCATGTTCTCGCGGTTTGTTTGTAACTTTTGTTCAAACGTGTTTTTTTTGCAATCCAGTGTGATGGAAGGTGAAATTGAAAGTAAGTAATCATCATCCATACGTGGTTAATCGTTATTTAAATTTTTAAGGGGTGTAAATATTGAAGAGAAATATTGCGTTGTTTATTTTTTTGTTTGTAAAAAATAGTTGAGAGTTTGATCGAGTTGGATAATCCGCCTTATTTTTTAACAAAATTTAGGGTATGAAGATTAATTGTTGAAAAGATTTACTTGCCCCGAGGTACCCCTTCGTTTTTTACACCAATTTCCGTTATTTTCATCTCAATTAAAAAAACGGTATGGTTTCATTTAACTCGATTTGAAATTGAAATAATCTATGTTTGGTTCAATGTTAGTTCAAAATTTGTATACTTAATTAATTACAGGTTTATTATTAATATTATTATTATTTTATAACAGCAAATTCCAGTTGTGTCTCATGCAACCGACAAGAAATGTTTGATGCCATTCGCACGCAGCTTCTCTTTTGCATTGGATAATCCAATGCATACCATTCCATTTCGAACACACTACTGACCAGTTGCTGACTCTGTATTTAAAAATATATATAGAAAAATTCATTTTTTAACTTTTTTAACTTTAATTTTAAAATGAAATAGAGAAAGACTTAAATTGCATTTTTTGCAAATTGATTTTATATATCTATATGTATACAAAGTATGATGAAATGAAATAAAATTAATAAAATAATTCAAAACATAAGTATTTGCACCCCCCTCCTCTCTCTCTCTCTCCCCCTCTCCCCCTCTCCCCCTCTCCCCCTCGCACGAAACCGAGGAGTCTTCCATCTCGGATGTCAGTTCAAATACGACGGACGAGTAAGTAGTGATTAAATTCGTATGTATTGTAATGTTTATAAATAAATTGAAAAAATAACAAATATACGTTATATTTTTTATTTAAAAGTAAGTCATTTTGGATCCGCCATTTTAAATTTTGAAAAAAATAATATCAAATTCATAATTAGCGACCTTGAAAACCCTTATATACCATTTTTTGTTTCAATCAAACTAATTTTGGATTTATGTCCGCGTTTTTCTGGAATTGGGCCACTGTGGGTTGTCACGGTTGCTGGCGACGAGCGTGAATGAGAAAATGGGGAAGCTGGAGGAGAGATTCGGGAAGTTGGAGGAGAAACTCCTTCGGAAGCTAACTGAGGAAGTAGCTCCCCCAATAACACAGAGGAAGGAAGGGAAAGGCAAAGCGCCTCTTAATAAAAACGAGACGTCCGTCAGCCCGGAAAATGTAGCCGGGAAGAACACCAAAAAGAGCGCCAAACCCGCGAAGAAGAGTGAGCCAAGTAAGGCGACTCCTACGGTAGGGAAAGGGGAACTGGGACGAGAGGCGAAGGGAACTCGTCCACAGCCCCCTGTTGTCGAATCATCCCTCACGGAGGCCTCGGAAATAGTGCCGTGGTCTAAAGTGGTGGGAAGAAAGGAGAGATCAGGGGCCGGGAAGACGAAGCCTCCGGCAGGGCAGATTGCTGGGAAGACAGGAAGCAAACCTGGGCCCAGTGGCAAGCCAGCCAATAAGAGCGCTGCTCCTCCCCAAAAGGGGAAAACAAAACGCAGGGTACCCAGAACTTCGGCTGTCACTTTGACATGCCCGAAGGATGAGTACGGCGAGAATATGGGCTTGGTGAAAAGCCGTATCAAGCTGTCTGATTTGGGGATAGCAAAGGCCCCGAATGTTAGAAAGACAGCCACAGGGGCCTTAAGCCTCGAGCTGTCCGGCCAAGACAGTGACGCCAGGGCTGATGCCTTGGCCGCCGAAATGGCCGAAATACTCGAGGGAAAAGAGGGGTTTCGAGTTGGTCGCCCGACCATGTCGACCGAACTCAGGGTCAGTGGTTTTGACGAATCTGTGACGGAAGAAGAGGTTTGCAACACCCTGGCCCTGAAGGGAGGGACATATCCCTCTGGAATTACGGTGGGGCCGATAAGAAAAGCAACGAATGATCTGTGCACCGTATTTGTCAGGTGCCCGCTGAGGACGGCAAATGCGAAAGGCTCCTGGCCCTGACGGAGTTCCAGGCAAGGCTTGGACCTTGGTCGCGGGGGGACTGGCTGGCAGGATGCGCAGGTTGTTCACTGCATGCCTGCGCGCCGGCCGGTTCCCCAGGAAATGGAAGGAGGCCAGCCTGGTGCTCCTGCCGAAGGCAGGGAAGCCTGCGGATTCCTCATCCGCATATTGGCCCGTGTGCTTGCTGGACGAGGTAGGCAAAATATTTGAAAGGATAATTGCCGAACGCCTCGTCCGGCATCTGTCCCGGAGAGACGACAAAGGTCTTTCGGACGACCAGTTCGGCTTCTGTGCTGGGAGATCAACGACTGACGCGATTAAACGCGTCCTCTCCCGCACGGAGGCCGACATTGAGGAGGGGAAGTAGTGATGGGCATTTCTTTTGATGTTCGAAATGCCTTTAACTCTCTCCCCTGGCCGGTAATAGGGGGGGAGGGCGCTGGAGGCATTAGGCGTCCCCTCTTACCTCATAGAGGTCGTCTGGGACTACTTCCGGGACAGAGGTCTTATGTACACGGACCAGGACGGGGTCCTGAGGATCAGGTTAGTGGAGTGCAGTGTCCCGCAGGGGTCAGTATTAGGGCCCCTGCTTTGGATAATCGCTTATGACCTGGTCCTCAGGGTAGCCCTCCCAACAATTGCTGGCTCTCGGGATACGCCGATAACGTATACCTGGGAGTCAGCGGGGAGGGCTGGCAGGAGCTAGTCAGGCTAGTGAATGTGGCAGCTGCATGCGTGGTGCGTTCGATTAGGAGGCTGGGTTTGGAGGTGGCCCCGCAGAAGACGCAAGCGACATTATTCTTTGATCGCAAAGCGTGGGGGCCACCTCCGGTAGAACTCAGCCTCCGAGTCGAAGGAGTTAAAGTCCCGATCACTCCGCATTTGAAGTACTTGGGAATGTGGCTGGACAGCAAAAGAAGCTTCGGCGAGCACGTCGCCCGCGTGGCCCCTAAAGCAAGGAGGGTGGCCAATAATTTGGCGCGGTTACTGCCGAACATCGGCGGGGCCAGCGAGGGCGCGCGGCGCCTCTACGTGGCGACGGTCCACTCGGTGCTGCTATACGCAGCACCGATATGGTGGGGACAGGTCCCCACCTTAGTAGACAAATGGCAGCGGCCCAGCGGATGATCGCTAATAGGGCCGCCAGAACCTATCGGACTGTCTCCCACGTGAGGGCGATCACCCTCGCCGCTGTTCTCCCGGCCTGTACCCACTTACCTGTCGGCGTTCCGAAACGGGGTGATCCAGAGGCGGTCCAGCGAAGGTCCCGAGACAGTCCAGCGGTGCACAGCGGCAGTCCCAAGTTGGTCCACAGTAGCGGTCCAGTGGCGATCCAAAACTCCAGAGAGGAACCTGAAACAGAAGAAAAAGGGGAATTAGCAGAGTCGACGAAAGGGTCAGTGATCTCATTTTGTTTATCTTTCTCGGTGGGTTAGACTAAAACCGAGTGGCGACCGATTTAAATTCAATCCGAGTAAAATTGTTGGAAATAGAGTATTTAGGCCGTTGCAGTACGAATAGGCTCCCCGAAAGTTTCGCCGAGCGGAGCTGTTTTATCGATCTACAAACAGGGGGCGCCCTGCGCTATCGACGTGAGAGATCGCTGAGTTCCGTGTGTTGACTCTCGAGTCGGATAGTTGTTTTTTTTTTTATTGTCACTTCGTCCGTGGTATCGAACATGATCGAACGTGCGTAGTCACGCGTTTCTTTTACTCATTTCTATTCATATGTACGATACCTTAAATAAAGTAATACCACTGCATTTGGCGTGCTGATATTATTGTTACAACAAAAATAAATTCCGAATCGTGGCATTACCAATCCTCCGTCCGGTTACAACACCACCCCCATCCGCCACCCACCCCTCCGGGGTTGCCACTTAAAGCAGCGGACGCGCGGTAATCCCCGACCGCGCGCCCGCCCCCCGGGCGAGTAAGGGAAGGAGGTACCGCCACCGAAGTGGTGGGCTCCTCCCCTCCTCGCGCCCCTCGTAGAGGGCAGGCGAGGCCAGGGCCCGGGATGTCGCCACCCCCAGCCCCCGGCCCCACCCTCCTACGGTCCGGGAGGGGCACATGTGGCGGAAACCCCGTGGGGAGTCCACCCGAGCCCCTCCCGGACCGCAACCGCCACCGACCTGCTCGGTACAAAAGAATCGGCGGCAGGGGAACGGGCCCCTAAGAGAGCCCGCCCCCGTGCCGCCGCCCATTCCCTCCCCTTTTCCAATGACACATCCTCCTCTGGAGGGAGAGGAGCCGGCCGGGAGTGAGTGGCCTGCATTTGGACACGGTACAATTGGACACCGTTCATTTGGACACGGTGCATTTGGACACCGTTCATTTGGACACGGATCATCTGGACACCGTAAAAAATACGGCCTGTGCAGTTGGACACCAAAATGCGCGACCTGTGCAGTTGGACACCAAAATGCGTGGCCTGTGCAGATGGACACGAAAATGCGCGACTTGTGCAGTTGGACACCGAAATGTGCGACCTGTGCAGTTGGACACCAAAATGCGCGACCTGAACCAGAGTCACCTGGGATACACGTACTAACGGTCATAGATGCTCCTCGGTTCGTCCCCGATAGAATTCCTCGAAGAAGACGTTCGGTTTTGCAGCTGGTCACTCGCCGACGACGCCGACTTCCTAGTGATGTCTCCTAGGTCCGGCTCGTTTATATTCTAGATTTTGTTCCAGAAGATGTCTGGGTCGCTAACTCCCGGCACCGTTGACGACGGTTGACGCCGACTTATAGTGTGTGACTCCCAGGTGATGCTGGTTGCGATTTAGGTACTTGTTCCAGGAAAAGATGTCTGGGTCGCTAACTCCCGGCACCGTCAACTGCGGTTGACGCCGACATCTGATACGTATATCCCAGATGACTCTGGTTGCGATTTAATCACCTGTTCCAGGCGAAGACGTCAGTGCCGCTAACTCCTGGCACCGTTAACTGTGGTTGACACCGATCATTGGTACATGTGTACTAGGTGGCGCTGCATGGTCGGTGTAAGTGAACCTAGAAGTGTGGGCGGGAGGGGGGGGCTTCGCCCCCCGCACCCCCCATGGACACGCCTTCGGCGTTCCCGGGTAGGAAATGTACCTCTCTTTAAGCGTGGGCGGGGGGGCGAAGCCCCCCTGCACCCTCCCTATGCACGCGCATTTCGGTGTCCAACTGCACAGGCCGCGCATTTTCGTGTCCAACTGCACAGGTCGCACATTTCGGTGTCCAACTGCACAAGTCGCGCATTTTCGTGTCCATCTGCACAGGCCACGCATTTTGGTGTCCAACTGCACAGGTCGCGCATTTTGGTGTCCAACTGCACAGGCCGTATTTTTTACGGTGTCCAGATGATCCGTGTCCAAATGAACGGTGTCCAAATGCACCGTGTCCAAATGAACGGTGTCCAAATGCACCGTGTCCAAATGAACGGTGTCCAAATGAACGTTATATCCTCGTATCGCGTGTCTCTATGTTCGTGACTCGAAATTGTTTTATCCTAGCCACCCGGTATGTTTACCCATCGGGTGTATTATTCTTATTTGTTCGCGCGGTACGCGTTTGCTCTCGCGCCCTTATCGTTATGGGGAATGCGATAAAGGAACATGTTTTCTATTGAACCAATTGTTTGTTTATTCGTACGATTGAAAGAAAACGAAAACGGAAACGCCATTTGCGACCGCCGTCGCTCGTTATCGCACACACAATCGCAACGCCCTGTCAATCAATCAGGATTCATAATCGCGCGCTTGGAGAGAAGAAATATAAATGAAATTTAATTACATTCCGTTGTGAAACATGTGATAAAAAAAAAACATCTTTTTAATCTTACGCCAAGAAAATACAATAAGAAAACAAACGAAAATGTGCACACTTTCACAACGCACTTTTCTCATATATATCCTTGTATATCTATATCCTCTTTAGCAGGAAATCATTTTATCTAATTCACTTCAAGACAAGAAAGAAAACGCAAGTAGAAAATGTTGAAACATACACATACGCGTATTTCGCGGTTTTCATATATATATTAGTACGTTTAATCTAATGGTATAACAAAAGTGCTTTTCATCTTATTGAGACAATAAACGCAATCAAAATAATTTCGCCACGTGCTTTTAATCCCCATATCTGAAGCTCGTCACTCAAACGTTTTAATTTCCACCAAATATCTTTCGATCCAAAAAATTTACAACGACAATATAATGTTTATGGCACACTCGCCGTCGTCACTGCCCGTCCCCATGGGCATGCCGCATCCCTTACTGCTGCTGCTGCGTTGAGACCGCGTTATCAACGCCGTCCTCCCGCCCGACGTTGCTCTCCTCGGTGGGATGCTTATTCGTCCCGCCGTCGCGCCGTGCGAGCCGTATCACCGGCGTCGATGTGCTTGCAGATGGATGCTCGGTGTTTTGCCTCCGCGATGCCGGTGTCCGCGTGGCCGATTCCGCTGACGGCTGCAGTGTCACCGCCAACCGCCACAAATTAGACGAGCCCTAAAGGGCTGGCGCGGGGAGGCTTACGGTTGGCATGCTCCGGCGATTCCCGGAGCCTCCCTATGCGCGTCGAGAGAGACACTCGTGAGGGTTTTAGCCGGTAGGCCATGCATGCAGTATCGTTGGCGATGTGCATGCATGGAATCCGGCACTCCCCCCGCCTCTCCCCGGAGGTGGGGGGTCTTCCCTTTCGGGGACTACTGGGTAAACCGGGCCTCGACCTGGGATCCCAATAGGAGATTTCCCTCACGTAAAAAAAAAGGCTCCAGTATCCGCGGGGGTACTCGCTGAACTCGAATTCCGTTCGAAGTGTAACAACGTATGATGTTTAGCCTGGCACGACCGACACGTCCACGTCGATGGACAGTTGTTAGCGCCATGACCCGCGCGAAGGCAATTAAGGCACAGATTCGAGGTTTTTGCCGTTGAGTGCCTTTCCCTAGGAGATAGTTTCAAGAATCGAGGGCATTTAAAAACGAGATGTTGTTCTTTGCACACCGGACACTCGGCAGTTCGAGTTGCAAGCGACGAAGCTGACACGGATTTTTTCGGCAAAGACGACTGCGATTTGAGCGACATATTCGAGGGGCCCGATACGGACGCGAGGATCCGGCAGTGATATGAGAGGAATCTTGTAAGTTGCGCATACTTTGGTATTTCCTCTGCCCGGTGTTCAGATTCGTACTTTTCGCGCAGCGAACGAGGGAGTTTTCTAGCAAGAATTTGAGAAGTAGGTAGTCTCAAGAGTCCGTGGGAAACCCCAACAGGTTCAATGCCTGCGTATTTTCGGTAAATGTGTCCAACAGCGTGCGCAGAGCGGCGGCTGACTCCGATTTTAACGGCTTGGCGTTCAGCATCAAATCCACGTGGTAATCCGTTAAATCTCGTTTGTTCTGATATCGCGAAATCAAAGCGTCGTAAGCTATCGCGTAGTTATCGGCGGAGAGGGGGAGGTTCTTGACGACATTGAGCGCTTCCCCTTTCAATAAGGCCATCAAATATTGGTACTTATCCATAGAGGAGATATTCCGGTTCTCGTGAATGGAAATGTTGTATAACGTGATGAACGAGAGCCAAAGGGCGAGATCTCCCGAGAATTGCGGAAGTGAGATTTTGGGCAGTCGGATAGACGACGTCTGGGCCGGAGCCTGAGGGGCCGAGGTGGTCGCTCGGTCGGCGCCCACAAACCTTTCATAACGCCCGACTATCGCTAAGCGCATCTCGTCGAAATCCCTGCGAATCGCGTCCTCCGCGGCAAACTCCTCGTCCGAGGCGTTTTGTATTACCTTGAGGTGAGCTGTCTCGAAATCTGCGATCAGCTTAGCTACGGTGGGATATCTAACAAAAAAATTCGGTCTTTGTGCGGTATTGTCCGCGAGAAGCCTTCACTGGCGCACAGTACAATTGTGCACGTTGCAATTGTACACAGTGCTATTGGACACATAACGTCGCGCACCGTTCGATTAGACACGTTTCAATTGCGCACAGTTCGTTTGGACACATTTCATTGGCGCACAGTTCAATTGGATACCGTTGCTTTTGGACACAACACATATTATTAACTTATTTAAATAAATAAACGTATGTTGCATTGGACACAGTTCTTTTGCGCACCGTTCAATCGCGCACCGTTCAATCGCGCACAGTTAGATCAAACGCATCTTAAATATTCATACGTTATGACTGTTGATACATCTAAGAAACGGCAATGGATGTAAGGCAAAACTGGAGAATAATATAATGTACTTATTAATTAAATTATTGATGTGTTACGGCGTGGGCGGAGGGGGGGGGGTTTGCGAATATTTAAGATGCGCTTGATCTAACTGTGCGCGATTGAACGGTGCGCGAATGTACGGTGCGCGATTGAACGGTGCGCGAATGTACGGTGCGCGATTGAACGGTGCGCGATTGAACGGTGCGCGAAAGAACTGTGTCCAATGCGACATACGTTTATTTATTTAAATAAGTTAATAATATGTGTTGTGTCCAAAAGCAACGGTGTCCCATTGAACTGTGCGCCAATGAAATGTGTCCAAACGAACTGTGCGCAATTGAAACGTGTCTAATCGAACGGTGCGCGACGTTATGTGTCCAATAGCACTGTGTGCAATTGCAACGTGCGCAATTGTACTGTGCGCCAATGAACCTCTCCCATTGTCCGCGGCGAACATCGACAGCTCGTGACAATCTCCCTCATCCGTTGTATACACAACTCGCGTTTAGTTATGTGACCTCGGCTCATGATGATCGGAACACGACTAGTGGATCAACCAAATAAAGTGGAACACGCGCACAGGGTTGAGGGTTCACGTGAGCTCGAAGCAATGACAACTCAATTCAGCACGAAAATATTGACAAATACCGGAGAACAATAGGCTTCGAGTTCGGAATGCCGGAAAAAACAAAACAACACTGTTCTGTTCGCCAAGGTGACGAGTAACGGATGGCTCGATTCGAATTCCTACGCGAAGGCACGATGGAACATTCACGAGAGAATGTTCTTCAAATACAATATAATAAATTGTATTGTTCGCGCGATATCGAAAATGACGATTTCTTTGACGCAAGAATAGTAAAACGCGAACGCAGGAAAACGAGAATCAAACACAGTGTAGAGCTATCAAGGAGAAGAGTTGCAAGGAATGTACAAAATAATAATAAAATAGTTGTACCAGTATTCAAGAATATCAAATAGATTGGCACAAGTGCCCGGTTACGACGAGAAATGCACTCAAGTATTTATTTAGATCAAAGTTTCAGCAATATGCGTTGCGCGCGGGGTTACGACACGAGCAGTGCATACACGACACGAGCAATAATCCACGGCACAAGCATTAATTACGACAACTTCTTTCGTAATTGCGATTATAACTGTAATTATAATATCCAATAAAATTACCTTGAGTGCTATATAAGGTATTCTATACCGGGAACCAGTGCCGACAAACAGTGTTTTCGATCGATGGCAAATATGTTTGCAAGGATTCCAACGATCGGAATAATATGTATTTCGAGTCGTGCCGAAAGCAGACCCAGCAACAACGAGAATAGTGTAGTGCGTTATTCTTAAGCGCGAGTCTATGTAGAAAAACCGTATACCTACACGCGGCCGGCTTGTGACCGAGCGCCAAGGCCACCGACGGCGAGGCGAGAACGTATGGCCCGAGAATATTCGAGATCTCAATATTTCGGTTACTATGTTAACAATTACTGTTTTTGACTAATTACCGCGTCAATTGCGGAATTCACGATTAATGCAGATAACGGCGATGGTACGTGTTACGACGAGCGAGAGATCCACGCGAGTATTCTCGTCGCGAAGCGAAACTAGAGAATTGCGAGATATCGCGCGAGACTAGAGATTATCACGCGCCACGTGTTGCAATGCGTGATTACAAGAGTGAGCGAAATTAGCAACTTAGCGAATAAAGCGAGATAAGCGAAAGTTCGGCGGTTTTCTAACGCGAAAATCCGGCTCGAAGGACCAATGAGCGGGAGGATATCAAGCTCCCGGAGGCGAGATGTGCGAAAGTTATCGATGTTGCTCGAAGGACCAGAGGGGGGTTATAATCCCCTCACGATTAGCTATAACGAAATTTGAGCGAAAGAAAATAGCGAATGCGAGCGACTCACCTTTTGGTCGGCCGTCGTCCCCTGGAATCCACCGGGCCTCGTCCGTGGGCCTCGTGGCCGCTCAGATAGCCTCGTCTGGTTCGGCATGCAGCAGTGAAGGCAGGCACATGCAAGCAGGGGAAAAGAGCGAAGGTTAAAGCGAGCAAGCAGGCAAGTAGGCGAAACCAGGCCGGTAAAGCAAGGCAGCAGGAGAAGTTCGCACTCCTGTCTGATCATATGTACATTGAGATGACGGTTCGCGCCACTTCTCCGTAATGGCTAACCCGCCGCCAAGCGACGGAGAGAAAGAGACGGAGATGGGCCTTCAAGAAAATAGAGGTAGACTGCTTGAAAGCGGCAGTCCTAGGGCTAACGTGGGGAGACGGCGGTGACGCCGGGGAAAGTGGGGAAATAGAGGTGGATGTGGACGCGGATTCGGGGAAACTGGTCAGGATTATGTCGCAAGCCTGCGACGTGGCTATGCCTCGACTCCGTCGTCTCCCCCGCCGGCGCGCCACCTATTGGTGGACGGAGGAGATAGCCGTCTCCGGCGCTCCTCCGTCCACACCAGGAGAAGGTGGCAGAGGGCCAGCGCGGGGCGCGGGACCCTCGACGTGGTGGAGACGGGAGAGGCCTGGCGTGCTGCCCGTCAGGACCTCTCCCGCGCGATTCGTGCGGCCAAGGAAAGATCCTGGCAAGAGCTCCTCGCGAGCGTAGAGGAGAATCCGTGGGGGCGCCCCTACAAACTGGTCCAGGATAAACTGAGGCCATGGGCGCCCCCCTTAACGGAATCATTAGACCCCGGTTCGTAGAGAGGATCGTCGACACTCTGTTTCCCGTCGGCGACCGAGGTGAGGTCTCATTCCCGGCTTCCCTGGGAATGGGACGACAAACTGGGGGTCAAGGAGGATGAACTCGCGAGGGTTCTCCGCAGGGTCAGGAGCAACAAGGCTCCTGACCCTGACGGTATTCCAGGAAAGGTCTGGACCTTGGCCGCGGGAGGACTGGCCGGCAGAATGCGCAAGGTTTTCACAGCGTGTCTACGAGCCGGCCGGTTCCTCCAGAGATGGAAAGAGGCCAACTTGGTGCTCCTGCCCAAGCCGGGCAAGCCAGCGGATTCCCCGTCCAGTTATCGGCCCGTGTGCTTGCTGGACGAGGCAGACAAAATTTTTGAACGTGTAATTGCCGAACGCTTCGTCCAGCACCTCGAACGGAGGGAGGGAGGTGGTCTCTCGGACGACCAGTTCGGCTTCCGTGCGCGGCGATCGACGATCGACGCGATCAAGCGCGTCTTAGCCCGCACGGAGGCCGACATAGAGGAGGGGAGGGTAGTGATGGGCGTTTCCTTCGACGTCAGAAACGCCTTTAACTTTCACCTTTGGCCTGTTATAGGGAGGGCGTTCCAATACCTGGACGTCCCTCCCTACCTGATAGAGGTCGTCCGAGACTATTTCGTGGGTCGAGGACTCACGTACACGGACCGGGACAGGGTCCTGAGGGTCGGGCTCATGGGCTGTGGGGTCCCACAGGGATCGGTACTGGGACCCCTACTATGGATAATAGCCTATGACCTGGTCCTCAGGGTTGCCCTCCCCGATGATTGCTGGCTCTCGGGATACGCTGACGACGTATACCTGGGAGTCAGCGGGGAGGGCTGGCAGGAGCTTACCAGGCTGGCCAACGCGGCAGCTGCCTGTGTGGTGCGCTCCATCGAGAGGTTGGGTCTAGAGGTGGCCCCACAGAAAACGCAGGTAACTGCGTTTTACAACCGTAAAGCGACGGGGCCACCTCCGAGGGGACTCAGCCTCCGAATAGGAGGGATAAATATACCGGCCACTCCTCACCAGAAATATTTGGGGATGTGGCTGGATGGCGAAAGGAGCTTCAGCGAGCACGTCGCCCGCGTGGCCCCAAGAGCCGAGATGGTTGCCAATAGCTTGGCAAGGCTCTTGCCAAACATCGGAGGGGCCAGCGGCGGCGTGCGCCGCCTCTACGTGGCGACGGTCCATTCGGTGCTGCATAAAGCAGCAGGTCTGGTGGGAAAGGGTGGGCAAATCTGTCCGCCTTAGTAGGCGTATGACGGCGGCCCAGCGCATCATCGTAAACAGGGCCGCCAGAGCCTACAGGACCGTCTCCCACGTGGGGGCGACCACTCTTGTCGGGATTCCCCCAATAAACCTGATTGCCGAGTCGTATGCCGCGATGTACGACTCAACTAAAGCGATCAAAGCCAGGTTGGGGGAAGTCCCGCCGAGGGCGCTAGGGAGGCTGAAGCTCCAAATCAAAGAGACTCTCCTCCGGAAATGGGGGGAGTTTTTGGCAAACTCCAGGTTAGTTCCGGGGGAGAGAATAAGGACGGCTATCCAGCCAGTACTTGAGGAGTGGGTGGAGGGTGAGAAAAAGAGAGGTCTTACCTTCCACGCTGTGCAAGTGATGACGGGGCATGGATGCTTCGGTCATTACCTGCATTGGATCGGTAAGGAGCGCACCATACACTGCCACCACTGCCCGGAGGAGAAAGACACGGCGCAACATACTCTCGAGCACTGCCCCGCTTGGGAGGAACAGCGCCGTGTCCTCCGGACAGTAATAGGAAAGGATCTCTCCCTCCCGGCCGTCGTAGCGGCAGCGGTCAGGCGAGGGAGAGAAGGCGAAGATAATATAATTAGGGCATTATAGGAGGGCATTCGTCTCCTTCTGCGGCATAGTTATGTCGCGGAAGGAAGCGGATGAAAGGATTAGAAGAGGGGAAGTTGTCCCCCCTCTTCTGGTGACGAGGACGGAAGAGGAAGGAGAAGAAGAGGAGGAGGCAGAGGAAGAGGAAGAGGAAGAGGAAGAGGAAGAGGAAGAGGAAGAGGAAGAGGAAGAGGAAGAGGAAGAGGAAGAGGAAGAGGAAGAGGAGGAGGAAGTGGAAAAGGAAGAGGAGGAGGAAGTGGAAGAAGAAGAGGAAGAGGAAGAAGAGGAGGTGGGGCGCCAGGACCACCGCGGCCGGCGATCGGGCCGAACATGCAGCCGGTGGTTCTGCTGGAGCGATGGCGTCCCAGCGCCGCAGGAGGCGCGGGTAGAGACAACGGCGACGTGGGCGCGGGGGTGGCTCGCACCGACGGGTGAGTCACTCCCTGCGCCCTTTCGGCTCCCCATTAGGGAGTGTCACTACATAAGGTTAAGGGCGCAGAGGGGGACGAGGGCCACCGCGACAGTGGCGGCTCCTCCTCCTCCTCCACATGTGCGGGACAATATGCACGAGGGAAGGGACGGGGTGCTCCAGGGCCTGTCCTTGGTGCTCCGGCCCCCTTGTCCTACTGGAGGGGAATGGTGGGAGGGGCTACTGCTCCTCCTGAGCCCTGTCCTTCAGCGGGCGGCCGGAGGCCGGGGACCGAGGATTTGGCCTCGGAGCATAGCTCGTCGAGTCGACCCCGGTCGACGCCGCGACGCGGTCCGGCGGGGCTCGGACGGATTCCCCACAGGGTTTCTATCACAAGCGCTCCCTCGGGCCGCGGCGGGTCGGGGGCGGAGGTCGGGGCAACCCGACCTTCGACCCTGCCTACCCTCCACGGGAGGGCGCGAGAAGGGGAGGAACCCATCTCTTTTTTTTCAGGGATGGCCACTCCTTCCCTCTCTCGCCCGGAGGCTGGCGTGCGGTCGGGGCTACCGCACGCCCGTGCACAAGCACGGAGGGGGGGGGGGGTGGCGGATGGGGACGGTGTCCCCTCATCCGCCACAAGTAGGTTTTTTGCTCAGTCAGGGCAGGCACGAGAGGGCTCAAGGACGTTATGCATTTTGCGATTCCCGGGGCCCCCTCACATAAGTGCCAGGAGGGACACCCGGGGTGGTTTTAGCCGGTAGGAGTCCGGCATAACCGCCCGCCCCGCCCCGGGGGCGAGGTCATCCTATGAGGATTTCCCTCCGTTACAAAAAAAGGAAAAGGTGCATCTCGTGTCGTCGGCCGTTGACGCCGACCTTATGGGGCTGACTCTCGAGACCTGGGAGACATGATTCCGGGCCTCGTTCTCGGAGAAGATGTCTATGTTACATATTTACGTTCCCGAGTAACGGGGTTGACGCCGACCCTCTATCGCCGTATACTAGGTGTTTATAACCACATTTATCACGCTTCTTCTCGTGGAAGATGTCCGCGTGCGCAACTTATGTGTTATCGATTGTACTTCGACGCCGACCTACTTACGGTGTGTACCGGGTGTCGAAGAATTCCCTTAGCCTACTTTTCCTCGTAAAAGACGTCGGGGTATTGTTTTCTTAAACGCGTATCTGGACTTTGACGCCGACCTATCAGTAACGTGTACCAGGTGTTAAATAGTCCACTGCGCCGACTTCCTCTCGTAGAAGACGTCTGAGTATTGTTTTTCGCCACGCGTATCCGGACTTTGGCGCCGACCTCTCAGTAATGTGTACCGGGTATCAAACTTCGATACTATCGCGTTTCGCCTCGTAGCAGACGCTCGCATTTCTAACTTTTAGCCGCATGCTCGGACCTTGACGCCGACCTCATAGCACTATGTACCAGGTGTCTCGGATCACGCTTACGTGATCTCTTCCTGAAGATTACGGTGGCTCGAGCTAATTAATCGCGTTTTTCTGCGCCGATTCGTACGCGAGTAGTCAAACTTAAATTAAACTCCTTTGCCTGAGCCAAAATGAAATAAACTGATTGAATCGGCGATAGCCTGTGATATCTTATCTACTATTTGTAATTGAAAAGAAACTTGCCTCTCGGGCTGATCGCGTGTTCGTAAACTAATGTGGGTAAATCTTATAACACTTACTAACTAATGCGTTATTACGCCGGACGAGATTCGCTACGCGATGTGTAATGAAAACTAAAACTGCGCCCTTTGCAAAAAGAAAAGAAAAGGTAAACTTTGTACTTAACATAACACGCGCTCGTCCTCGGAATGTTTCGCTAATGTTTTTATTGGGGCTTTTTAACCTCATCGTCGCTTTCGAAGCCCTCACTGCCACTAGGGCTCATGAAGTCGTCGGATGGCTGCTCCGCGTCCTCCGGCGCTACGTGCTGCGTGGCCTTCAGACCGGTCATTATCTCCGGCGCCTCGACCTTGACTTCGACCACGCTGGTCGTTACTTCCGACACCAGGTCGGGCATATCGCGACGGTAGTCGGTCCTCTCGGCGGTGTTGTTGTCTCCTTTTCGGACAACTCTGCTTTCCTGGTCGTCATGGCCTGCACCGTCTCTGCTGCCAACCTATAAACGACGACCCTGGGAGACCCTTTCCTAAAGGGACGCGATCTCGAAGCGTGCGGTCGTACAACATAACAGTAACATACTATATTCATGCTCCGACATGGACTTTCAAATGCCTTGTTTATTGAATAAAATTGCTCTAAAAAATTTGAAACAATTCCTGGAAATAGCATTACGATTGATCTCTCTAGCGGCATTAATTAAATGTTGATAAAGTGATCAAGTTATTTGTTATAAGAAAACAGTTGTTTTTATGTAATATTTGTATTATATTCAACTATACATACCTTTTCGTTCAGAGATAGTTTATTTAAACTCGTCTAAAAGCTAAGCAGTAGAGGTTATAAACTTATAAAATTATCTTTGTTTCTGATTTGTTAGTAGCGTTTACTGATTTCCATTGATTAGGCCGAGTTTAATATTACTTGTTATCCATGTTTTCAGCGCTTATTCGTCGGTAAGCCCAACTGAGTGACTCAATTATTAAAACATTTATTGACCCTTTTTCGTTCGTATATTTCTGTTCAACGTTTGCCAAAGCTTATGAGTTAAACCACGGTCTAGTTACAGGGACCCTATTCTTGAATTCATAATATAATTATCGCATGCGGAAAATATCGCACGGTCGACCGTATCGCATGCGACTTCAGTTGTATTTTCAACTGTCATGCGATAAATATCGTATGCGATAAAGGTTGTGTACCGAAATTCACTGTTACTACGTTTACGTGAGCATTACTTCTGTAGTAACTTACGATAATTCACTCGTTTACGCGGAGTAAATTATCGTAAGTTACTAAAAAATCTCGTTTACGCGAAGGAATTATCGTAAGTTACTACAGAAGTAACGCTCGCGTAAACGTATGCGTATTAGAAATCTAGAGTTTATGTCATTATAGACTTTCAATATTGGCAGTGAATATTGGTGAAAATCTAATTAAAATGGCATCGACGTCAATAAAGTGAAGAAACGATGTACATATGTTAATAAAGAACAGAAAAATTTACTAGTTGGTAAGTATATTTGCCTTCAATTTAAGGGCTCAGACACAATGCGAGGAATAAGAAACAAGGAATAGATATTAATAGTCTATTGAATAATGCACGTCTATTGAAAAAAGATGTGACTATGAATTTTATTGCTTCTTCCTTATTCCTCGCATTGTGTCTGAGCCCTAATAGCCACTTGACAGGCTGATAGTAACTATTATTTATTAATCTTTCAATACAGTCATGCTCTATAATATATATTTGAATTACAGAATTTATGCGTAAACATCCGGAGCTACAGAGTGGAAAGTTTTCTGCAACGTTTAATTATAAACATGCTCAAAAATTATGGGAAGAAATAACAGCAGAATTACATGAAATACCTGGTGCACAAAAAGAGTGGAAACAATGGCGAAAGATATGTATTACACTGACAGACAGCCAAACTTCTTTGTAAAGGGGAAAAATTATATATTTCAGGTAATCTGATTGTCTACTTTCTGTATTACAGACTTCGCAAGACATGCGAAGTTCTACTAAAACCAAAAATGCTTTGATCAAGAACCATGCGAAAAAAAACTGGTGGAGAGCCTGCGTCAAGTCAGGTTTTAACCGAAACAGATCAAAATGTTCTGGCACTTATAGGTTCAACAGTTGTGGAAGGACATAAGACAGTGCAAGAATCCAACGTGAAATTTGTAAGCAATCTTTGCTGTATTATTGTATTATAACATCTAAAACGTATTAAGAAATTTATCATAATATTAAAACAGAAAATATTCATGTACATTAATGTTTTATTGCAGGAGTGGATTACAGGAGTAGATGATTCAATTATATTTGAAATCGATGATAGTGAAGATGGGGAAATTTTTTCCATAAAAGACAAAAATCAAGAGATAACGCAGTATTCCTAGCCACAACAGTCTTCTCAAAATTATCATTGCAACAAATTCGAAGACAATAACTCACCCAAAGAAAGCTTAAATAACAATAATGACAATTACAATGATAACAATGACAAATCTTTAACAAAAATAACAACTGCACTAGAAACACCAATCAATGTAGTCAACAACGCATCACACATTCCTGTAACGCCAATTTCAAAATCGATTACCATAAAAGGAGGTGTTAAAAGATCTGCTGCTGCACAAAAATATAACAAATCAATAGAACAAACTGAAAAGTTGGCGAACATTTTGCAGATACATAGCACGATACGAAAGTCGTATTACAAAAAAAAAAAATTAAAACTTTATAAGAAGAAATTAGCTCTGAAAGAAAGAGACGTCATTGCCAAAGAAAATATATGCACATTACTGAAGCAATTTGCGAAAAAGCAATAACTCAGATAAGCTAAGATTTATGTGAAAATGGACATTAGTGTGTTCATAAGTAAACAAATGTTCCTATAAGCTATGTTGCGTATAAAAATTTTTACGTATGTTAAAAGCTTAAAGATAAGAGATTAGTTGTTTTATGTTCAATTTTTTGTTGCTCGATGATTAATTATAAACTGATTATAATTATAAATGTGATTATTTTTTAACGTTTCCTTTTAAGTATTTGTATTATTCTTTTTCAATATGTGTATTTGTCGTATTTTTTTTCTATTATAAAGAGAACATTACCAAAGAAATAAAGTAAATACTTACAATAAGAATATTATTTATTGCCAAATAAGAATATTATTTTTGCTACAATAATAAAATACAAATATGTATATACATATGTACAAAAAATACAAAATATTGTCAAGAGAAGTACTGTCGTATTAAATTATTGCGTATTCTTCGTCCAGCTATTAGTTCGTGATTTCTATTTAACATATCTATCCCCGGTTCGTTTACATCCTCCATATCAAGAGACACGGTAGTGTCTCGCGTTAAGTATACGGAGTTCTTTTACAAGCGGACTCTGTTAAAGCGGAGCGCGAGACCGACCGTGACTCTTAACGCGACGCGACGGGTTGCGAGTACTCGAGATGTTGAGATCTCATATAACGAGTGAACGGATCAAGTTCTAAGTAGGCTTGATCGATAGCTTGGGGTTCGAATTGGGGGGGGGTATCTCCTATAACATTTTCCGCTACGTGCCCTACGAGCGGAGATATTGCGATGTAAAGTCGAAAATGTGAAAAATATTAAGAAACGTCGTCGTCGCCGTACGTACGGTTGCTTTTTTCCTCGATAGATGGCATAGTGTTGCTACATTGAAAAGAGACAGCATATTACGTGCTCGCTCATCGCTCAGTGCGTTTGCGCGGACAGCACGCTGTCAGTCAGTCAGTCATCAACATATAACCTAGAAACCGTGGTCTCTCATTATTACCTTACCGTGATTACCGTGACTCTTTACGTGATGCGACGATATAAAATCTCCCGTTTATGCGGAGAGAGAAATTATCTTCGTAAGTTACTATACAGAATTAAGTAACGCTCGCGTAAACGTAGTATATATATAGTAGGTTAGATTACCGGTTTCTTACAAAATATGTGAATTCTGCTCAGTGCTCTGAATGTTATGTGATTTTTGCCCAGTGCTCTGAATGTCATCTAGTCATACATATTAAGAATTTTCGATGGGTTTCTTCAGAAGATAGGATACGAAGAAAATCCTATAACGGCAGGGAGCTGATGTCGAGGAGATTTTCCCGTTTACGCGAAGAAATTATCGTAAGTTATTATATTATACTACAGAAGTAATGCTCGCGTATATCAAGAGACACGAGTGTCTCGCGTCAAGTACACGCGAAGCGAGACCGCACCGTGACTCTTTTATACGTGACTAAGTACATGTGACAGGAATTATAGTAGTCTACGTTTACGTGAGTATTACTTCTGTAACAACTTATACGATATCATATCGTAGTTACTATAAAATCTCTCGTTTACGCGGAGGAATTATCGTATCATAAGTTACTACAGAAGTAACGCTCGCGTAAACATAGGTTAGGTTACCGGTTTTTTACAAAATTTTACATAAAACGCGAGATTCACTTATGTATGCAAGTTCAACGCTCACGCTTATTGAGTTAATGTGTAATAATTTTCTTATTAATGTAAATAGATGGAACGTGAAAAAGAGCAGGAAAAGGAAAGAGCGCTAGCGGCGAAGAAAAGATGCCGACCGAAAAATCTCCGCAGTCAGAAAATGTGCAATCTGATGGCCCCGCGATTAAGAAGATAAGAAAAATCCAGATATAGATACAAGTTTCTTGCCAGATAGGGAAAGGGAGGAGGAGGAAAATAAATTTAGGGAAGAATTAAAGCAAGAATGGGCTAAAAAGTAAAACGCGTTGAAGGAAGAAGAAATTGAGATCACATTCAGTTATTGGGATGGATCTGGCCATCGTCGGAATGTTATAATGAAGAAAGGTGAATGTATCAGTGATTCAGAGATACTGCAGTGTCACTTTTGGAGTAACATTGGCGTGATATATAATGTTCTGTTGCATAAATTTAATTTTCACATACAGGTAATTCTATCTATCAGCTTCTTCAGAGATGTTTATCAGAGATGTTTAGATTCAAGTTCTGAGGCATGAATTCAGCGAGCTTAAAAGAGTAATGGCAGATCAGTTAATGTATGTCAAGGAAGATCTTATATTACCGCACCATTAGACGTTTTACGATTTTATTGTAACTAAGGTAAATATACTAAATGATAAAACTTATGAAGCAATATCACAATGTTGGCATGTTATTTTAGTTTACTTAGGTATTTATCACGATTGAAAGAATACTTTGTATAATTCTCCTTCATGTTATTCTAGATCATGATACGAGAGGACCAAACACATTTTTCCAGCGAGTAGATGGGAACCTTTTGATCCAACGAAAAGTTACGACAAGTATACAGTGTCGGATAAAAATAGAAAGAAAGATAAAATTTGATAAACTTATATTCAACGAATTGTCCAATTTCGTTTAAAGAATTCAGATTCAAAGGACTGTAATTTAGTAGAGCTACATAATCGAGTAAATGAATTAAATATCACATAATTGAATGAATTAAAATGACAGTCCTTAAAAATACAATGTAGCTACAATATATATATATATATATATATATTACAATCTTCTTTATAATGAATCAATTGTATGATGAAACAAAGATGTTTATCTGGTTATTTATAATATTTACAGTTCTTTGAATCTGAATCCTTTAAACAAGATTGGACAATTCGTTGAATATAAGTTTATCAGATTTTATCTTTCTTCCTATTTTTATCCGACACTGTATACTTGTTGTAACTTTTCGTTGGATCAAAAGGTTCCCATCTACTCGATGGAAAAATGTGTTTGTTCCTCTCGTACCATGATCTAAAATAACATAAAGGAGAATTATACAAAGTATTCTTTCAATCGTGATAAATACCTAAGTAAAATAAAATAACATGCCAACATTGTGATATTGCTTCATAAGTTTTATCATTTAGTAGGGGAGACCGGGGCTAAACCGCCAGTTTTTTTTCGGTGCCGATTTTTAACAACAAAATAAATAATTTTAGTTAAATGTGGTATACCACTGTAAAGAGTGAACCTTTAGCTACAAAATTTATATAGGAAATTTTTATTTATGTTGCTTTGTTTAACCGGTATAGAGCAAAAACGACAACGGTGGAAAAATTGAAATCTCAAAAATGCCGGGGTTGAACCGCCACCCCCCCGGGGCTAATCCGCCACACTGCATTTTCATTACATATACGTACATCTAATCCTGAAAAATGATAGGATACATTTTAATAATTGTTTTTTAAGAGAAAAATATAAAAATTTATTAAAAATTTTTATGCGAAACATTTTTTTTACTTATTCCATAAAACAATTTAGGCACATGAATACAGATCCTGACAAGCGCACGCATGTGTTGTGCCCTACGCTCGCACGCAATGCACTGTTTCCCATATGCTCTGTTTGTTGTCAACTTCTCTGAGCACACGCAGCACGTATTATTCAAGTCTTCGTCAGAATCCGACTGCTGCTGCTTCCTTGATTTCGATTTACGCCCACTGCTCGTCGAAGGCTGCGGTTCTGTTTGTGTGACATTTTTTTCAAGTCGTTCAACGTGGTTCTCCGGACATCGAATTGTTTTGCGGCTGCGTAAGCGCTCATTTTATCTTTTCTCACCGCAAGAACTGCCTTCTTGAGTTGCTCCTTGTCGACGGGAGTCGTTTTGCGACGAAACGTGCGTACCATTTCCCTCCTATACAAACTGACGCACGTGCAAGGGAAGACAGAATCACGCTCGAGGGAAACCTAACCTGAAATCGCCGTGAGCTGAAGTCGTGCGCCCGGCACGCCACAGTGACGAGACTGGCGGACCAGCCCCGGGTGCTTACTGGCGGATAAACCCCAAACATAAGTTTCCGGTTTGATCGCCCACGAAATATTAGACATCAACGATAATGAAAAAACTACACTGGATTCGTGTTCAGCATGCATTACTCTTTATAATCACTTACTTTGAGATTCGGTGATACAATAATATTCAAGATATTACAAAATTTCCACGCGCAGAAAATTTCACTTTCACCTTCCGAAAACACGTTTGCCTCGTAAAAATCATAACACGGCAAGTAACCTGCCGAAACTCCGTTGGTCACATGGGTACCATAAGCAGCGTTTACAATGTTAATAGCGAGTTCGCACAATATACAGGTTCCGAGATATTTGATTTGGCGGTTCAACCCCGTTGGCGGTTTAGCCCCGGTCTCCCCTATATTTACCTTAGTTACAATAAAATCGTAAAACATCTAATGGTGCTGTAATATAAGATCCTCCTTGACATACATTAACTGATCTGCCATTACTGTTTTAAGCTCGCTGAATTCATGCCTCAGAACTTCTAAACATCTCTGAAGAAGCTGATAGATAGAATTACCTGTATTTGAAAATTAAATTTATGCAGCAGAACATTATATATCACGCCAATGTTACTCCAAAAGTGACACTGGAGTATCTCTATCATATATATATATACATTCACCTTTCTTCATTATAACACTCCGACGATGGCCGAATTCATCCCAATAACTGAATAACATAAAAGAAAATTATACAAAGTTATTTTTAATGATAAATACCTAAGAAAAACTTTTCCGGCATGTGATTCCTCGATTTCAACAGAAGCATCGTACAACGAATATCATCGTGAACATCATTCAAAGAATTGCACGTGTCGAAAAATCCAATGCCCAATCTAACAAACCCGATCATTTATCTTCTCATTTCTCACAAAAATTAAAGGGGAATGCTAAATTTATCTTTAAAAATAGGCAAAATTCAAGCAGCTGTAACTTTGTTAAAAATAAACGAAATTTAAATTTTAAAAAAGGATTTTAAAGCTTGAAATTTCTACTTTCGAAAGGTTACTATTATTTTTTAGTTTCTGTGAGTTTGATAATTTTTACATATAAAAAACTACGAGCTGGACGAAATAGAAAACTTTTCTCTCACTTTGTGGGCCTGTCACGTGCACAAAAAAAAATCTGCGAAAATTTTCGACTTCCTAACATGAAAGCTTGAAGTTTTTCTTGCAAAATCTTTTTTTACGATGATTTTTTTAAGAGAGTTATGAGCAATTAAAGTCAAAATGCTCATTTCTTATTCAATCCACGATAACTCAGCAACAAAAAATCGTAGAAACATAAAAAAAAAAAGATTTTGTAAGGAAAACTTCAAGCTTTCATGTTAGGAAGTCGAAAATTTTCGCAGATTTTTTTTTGTGCACGTGACAGGCCCACAAAGTGAGAGAAAAATTTTCTATTTCGTCCAGCTCGTAGTTTTTTATATGTAAAAATTATCAAACTCATAGAAACTAAAAAATAATAGTAACCTTTCAAAATTAGAGATTTTAAGCTTTAAAATCCTTTTTTTAAATTTAAATTTTGTTTATTTTAACAAATTATTGTAATACAGGAATAAAGATGTTTGTAAATAGCCTAATCTTCTTTACATGTGCATGTGTTTAGTAAAGAAAATTTATTTTTATATGTACAGATCCTTGTTGTTGTTGAACATACAGAAGTGTTATGTTTACATACTATTACTTAGACATACTATCACCTAAGGATATACTATACTAGTACATGCTTATAACATATTACGCTGAGTTGTATTTGTATTCTATGTCGCAAAATATATATGTTATAAACATGTACTGTTTAATGCTTATATGATCCCTAATACTACAAAAAGAAATGATATCACAACAAAATTACCTTTTTAAAAAAAAGGTAAAAAAATGGCGTTAAGTATACGCTAGCTCGAAGAAAGTGGTTATCTCAAAAAAACCAATGAAGTATCTTTGTACCTAAAAAAAACTGATGTGGTATGTTTGTACCTAAAAAAAACCGATGTGGTATGTTTGTATCTCAAAAAATCGAAGTATCTCTGTACCTAAAAAAAACCGATGAGGTATTTTTATACTTCTAAAAAACCGATGTATGTTTGTATTTTCACAAAAATAAATGATATCTATAAATTGCGTTAATTATTGCGTTAATTATAAAATAAATATATATTCTTCGGAAAATAACTGTTGTATTATTTTAAAAAATATCTTTGTATTTAAGTGTCTTCTTACACAAGTCATAATAGCTTCATTTTTATTTACAGCCATTATAATATAACCAAATTCCGTTACCTAACTCAACCCAAGTGATATGTATCTTTTTAAATAAATGTTTTCTTGATTGATCTTTAAATAAATCTTTAAATTGCGTTAATCAGAAAGAGAAGATACAATTACAAAATTTTTAATCCAACACAGGAATACAAGGTATTTAAATGCAAAGATGTTAATCGCAAAGATTAAAAACTGTTAAAGAAGTAACAATAAAAAATGCAAATATTTTATTGAAATAAAAAAAAATTTTGTACAAATACTTAACGCTGCTTTTTTACTCCAGTCACAACAAAATTACCTTTTTTAAAGAAAGGTAAAAAAAGGCGCCTAGTATACGCGCAGCATGTTAGCTCGAAGAAAGTGGTTATGGAGTAAAAAAGCAGCGTTAAGTATTTGTACAAATTTTTTTTTTTTTTTCAATAAAGTATTTGCATTTTTTATTGTTACTTCTTTAACAGTTTTTAATCTTTGCGATTAACATCTTTGCATTTAAATACCTTGTATTCCTGTGTTGGATTAAAAATTTTGTAATTGTATCTTCTCTTTCTGATTAACGCAATTTAAAGATTTATTTAAAGATCAATCAAGAAAACATTTATTTAAAAAGATACATATCACTTGGGTTGAGTTAGGTAACGGAATTTGGTTATATTATAATGGCTGTAAATAAAAATGAAGCTATTATGACTTGTGTAAGAAGACACTTAAATACAAAGATATTTTTTAAAAATAATACAACAGTTATTTTCCGAAGAATATATATTTATTTTATAATTAACGCAATAATTAACGCAATTTATAGATATCATTTATTTTTGTGAAAATACAAACATACCACATCGGTTTTTTAGAAGTATAAAAATACCTCATCGGTTTTTTTAGGTACAGAGATACTTCGATTTTTTGAGATACAAACATACCACATCGGTTTTTTTTAGGTACAAACATACCACATCAGTTTTTTTTAGGTACAAAGATACCTCATTGGTTTTTTTTGAGATAACCACTTTCTTCGAGCTAGCGTATACTTAACGCCATTTTTTTACCTTTTTTTTAAAAAGGTAATTTTGTTGTGTCTATATGCACGACAAAGGTATTGAGAGATAAATCGTATAAAAAACGGACCCTCAATCGATGCAGACATTTCTTGAAAATTTTTTTCATAAACAATTACTATATGTTACTAACATACATGTTGGACACTAACATTCATAAATTGTAGTTGTTTATATGCCATTACGCGCGCGCATACGTGTCACTTTCCGACAGCGAGTAAATATATTTCGGGGCGGTTTTTAAGGTTACTTAGGTGCTTGTAACTTTTGAAGGGCTGCGAATAACAAGATGAATGTTTTTTTTTTCTTCAAAGCTGACACAAAACACTAAAATTTCCACCCAATAAAAAAATTTTAGTCCGTCCCCCACATGCTCTTTTTGGGCTTCAAACATGCTACGTTTTTTATAAACACGTAACTGTGAGGGGTGATATGTTGTGAAGGGGATGAAACGGTGGGTTCTCTTAATTTTTTTTATAGTATCCATATGTATATTAATTTTCGATACAATATTGGCCACTAATTTCGAACTGTTCAATATTTTTACGAGGGGCGAAATGTTGTGAATATGCGTTTTCATAGGCAATATTTAATCCTTATTATAAAGGGTTTAGGCTTCAGTTGAGACTTAATCGACAAACATATGAAAAAGTACTACTCGTAAGCTTTCGAATGAGCCCAAGCTGAGCCTTGTAGCTTACACCAGTAAAGAGTTATGACTCATTGAATAATACTAAAATTTTGCTCAAATAGCCCCCTCGAGACGAGTTACATTATTTATATCTGAACGGAAAATGTGTGGAAAAATTTGAAAAATTTATTTTTGTACCCTTAAAGGTATAGGGAATATGTAAAATAATTATCGAGGAAATAAAAAATGGTCGTGCAAAAGGCATTCGGTCATTTAAAATGGAATTACTCATATGTAAAAATATACTGTAAAAATTATAAATTCGATAATTATATATAAATTACCGGTTATTATGCATAATTTTCAACATACGGTGGTAAATGTGATAAATTAGGATAGAAAATAGTTTATTAATTTTACCAGTAATTGTAACGAACCTTCTCGTGGTGGACCGCCTTGGCGCGGCGAGAGGGCTCCCCGTTCGGATCCGGCGGGTCATGTCCGGTGGCTTCTGTTGGTAGAAGTCACTGTGGTGACCCGTTGGTGAGGTGCGGGGTCTAAGAGTCCACCCTTCCTGCCGCCGGTCTACGGACCGGAGTGGCGGGAAGAATGGGAGCCCGGCGACTCCCTTACGGACTGGCCTACGGGTCGGTCCCAATCGCCGGCAGGGGAAGGCGACCCTGACTTCAAACGCCCGGTCGGCCGGGACCGTTAGGAGGGAGTTTCTACTCCTCTCACCGGCCTAGAGGAAGGAAAACCTCGATAAAAAACCACGGGGTTTCGGGGTGAGTGGCTCCCTCACTCATTGCACGCCGGTGCTCCGGCAGAGTGGGAGAGCTGGGGTTTCTTGTGGGGTGGGTTTGAATCCCTCACCCATTGCACGCCGGTGCTCCGGTAGGGTGGGGGATTCGGCCGCAAGGCCAGGGGTAGGGACCTGGGGGAGGGTGTCCCCATTCCCGAGGTGGGCAGAGATGTCGTGTCACCGAGGGAACGGGAAGATCTCCTCTCCTCCGGGAGAGGAGATAACTCTCTTTCAGTCGGCCCAGTACGTGGTGCTGGGCCGGATGGAGGAGAGGCCCACATCGGCGGCTTGCACACCAGGGTCGTGGACCCACGGTGCCGTTGGTGTGGAGGGTCGCCTGGGCCACTCGGACGTATTCCGAGGTCGGGGCCGAGCGACCTGGGTGAGGAGAGACCCGTCGGGTCGCTCGGACGTATTCCGAGGTCGGGGCCGGCGGGTCTAATGCTGCCGGGTGTGCGCGGGGACTCCGGCGGCCGGGGACATCCCCCCCGAACCCGGCCATCGGAGTTGAAGGAGTCACCGGTGCGGAGGTCACCTCGGCCGGTGACTCGTGACTTTACGCTGGTTGTCACGGCGGGCAAGGCCTTGGGTGGGGTACGACACCCTTGGCCCCAAACGTCCGTGGGGCCCCCCGCGTGGCTGCACCCGCTGCGGAGTCCCGGGGGTCGGAGCCCGGGACCCCCCGAAAGCCGGTGGGCGATTCGTCGCCCACGAGTGTGTAGGAGGCTGGACCCAGCGCCCCCGATGTCTTTTCCGGAGGCCCGAGGGAATGGGTGGCTCCTCAGGTGAGTACACCGGGGCACGGTCGGCCGGGAGCAATCCCGGTCGGCCGTGGGGCGCGCCCGGCCACCCGCATAAAGACCGCAGCGGGGAGCGGGAACAAAACAAAAATGAAAGATATCAATCCTACCAAAAAACATGAGATGGCGGAGAAGGAGGAACACAATCCTCCGAGTACCTCTAGGGATATTCCCAAGAGAGGGAAAAAAGAGAAGTCCTCGGGGACCGTGAGAGGGTCCAGCGCAGGGCCGAAGTGCCATAAAGCAAGGATAATGGGATCACAGGAGAGGACTCCTGGATTCCAAAGAAGAGCGAACGAGAACGAGGACCGGGTCTTCGCCACTCCTACCGCTCCTGGAGAAAGAGTGTCGAGGAAAGGACAATACGACGCTCTAGTGGCCAAAATAGATAGGCGCATAGAGGAGGCTAGACATGGGCACTTGAGAGACGGGTCTAGTGACGACCCGAACTCAGACTCGGACGTGTCTATGCAAGCTGACCCCGTGGTCTGGAGGACAGCGTCAGTAGACACCGGGGGAAAGAGAGGGAGAGGGAGACCAGTCTCGACTGGAGACTGGGAAGTTAAGAAGGCCGAGCTGGCCAAGAAGGAGCGTGAGGAGGAAGAGAGGAGAATCAGGGAGCCGACGGACCTGATGGTGGCCCCTGACCTTGCAACCGCACGCTAAAGTTTCGCGTCCCATAGAGCCTATGTCCCCTAGGATAAGCCTGAGCAGACTGTCCGGAGAGGAGATCCAGGGGAGTAGCGGGACGGCTGAGTCGAAACAGCCGACGGTCATGGAGTTGGCGACGGCGACAGCGCCGGCATCAGCAGGGAGAGTCGCGGCAGGCATCGGAGGTAACGACCGGGCAGACGACGGCGCAGGGCAGCGCCGAGGAGACGGACCATGACGAAAAGACCGGGAGCTTTAAAAGCCCCTCGAGCGGCGACAGCGAGAAGTCCGACGAGAGAGAGGAAAGCTCCGACTAGAATAAGTATAGGTTAAGATAGATATAAGCGGCAAGCCATTATGGCCGAGTAAAATATACACACATATAGGGCCCGTTGGCCATTAATAGTAATAGTTTAAGACGGTTGATAGGCCGGATATGACGCCATAGGCACAAACGAAAGACCGTGATAGAAACCGGGAAATCGGAAACTAATGACGCGATGCGCGGGAAAAGGGCCCCTGACGCATAAACAGAACCCTAAAATCAATCAGGGACGGGCGGCGGTGAAATCCGAAAGCCCGTACGCGAAATTCGAGACCACGCGATTCCCGCCGGCAAAACAGCTCCCTGACGCGAAGTCGATAACAGAAAGCGAGTCAGAGGGGGTCGGTAATGGAATATGTCCGATGGTCAGCGAAATCCGGAACCACGCGCTATCTTTGGGAAAAGAGTATCCCTGACGCACTAGGGAGTCCCGATACTCCGTCAGGGGGGGTCCGCGTCGTGATCCGGGTAAGGATGCGCGATTCCGCGGACAGGTCGGCGATCTCGCGAACGGCGCATCGTCGTCGAGGAAAAAGCATCCCTGACGCACCAGAGGGACCTGGTACGACGTCAGAGGGGGTTGGCGTCGAGCTCCGGGTACGGGTACCCGAGTTAGCGAACAGGTCCGCGATTACGCGAGCGGCGCATCATCTCCGGGGAGGGGATGCGGAAACGTGTTCCCCAATAACGGTCAGGGGGGGTCGGCGTCAAAGATCGACGTGGTGCAGGTCACCCGGACGTCTTCCACGAGGAAGTCGCCCGGATGCCTCGTTAGGAGGCCAAAAGCTACGGTGCGCGCGAGTCGGCGCCATCGGCAAGTGAAAATTGCCAAAGTTGGAAAACCACTACCCGGGCGCATGTAGAGAGAGGCGTCGATAAGGTACTCGCGGTGGAAATTTCCACGGGAACGTTCTGGAACGTTCTAGAAGCTTCGAGAACGTTCTAGAAGGTTCGAGAACATTCGAGAAAGAGAAAGTCGGCACGGCCTGGTACCGCGACGCAGTAGGGCCGCGGAGTGGGGGAGAGCTGCGGTGAGCTACGCCGCTCGTGGCAGTCTCTCGTGGATCGTCGTACCGGTAGGAGAAAAATTCCGTGACATATCCGTACTCTCGCGAATACGTTGCTAGTGCACGAAATTGCGTACCACGACATCCTTTACAAACGGGAACGCCCGCGAAACGCGTTATAGTTCGTCATACATCGGCGAAACGGTGCTGCGTCACCGAAAATTGCTTGTGAGCCATTTGGCGAAAGGGCACTTGTGCTTGTCGATACATGTACCACGTAAAACGTGAAGCGTAGTTATAAGTGAACAAATAATCACGCCTGATTGTTTGAAATAGTGCGATTGATCGGTGCTATAGTGAAAGAATCCAAGATATTAAGAATTACGCAGTTTCACGGACCAAGGTCGGTGAAGGTCAAGAGTGTCGGCCATCTTGTGAACAGTCGGCACTAGTGAATAAATAATCAAGCCTGATTGTTGCTGAGGAGTGGATTAAGCGTCAGTACGTTGAATATTTCGAATTTATCGCATATTAACGAATTTCCGTGACCAAGGTCGAGAAAGGTCATAGTGGTCAGCCATCTTGAGAATGGGACCGCGTAGCGAATTATTAATCGCGCCTGATCGTTGCTAAGAAGTAAATTAAAAGTCAGTACCGTGAGTTTTCGTGAATTATTGCGAATTAACGAAATTTACATACCACGGTCAGCGAAGATTACAGTGGTCAGCCATCTTGTACATCGGTGGTACTTGACATTAAATATCCGCGCCTGATTGTTGCTAAGGATCTAATTAAACGTCAGCACGGCGAGTTTTCGCGAATTATTGCGAAATAACGAAGTTTACGTACCACGGTCAGCAAAGGTCACGGTGGTCAGCCATCCTGTATGTCGTTGATAATTGACAATAAATATCCGCGCCTGATTGTTGCTAAGGATCTAATTAAACGTCAGTACGGCGAGTTTTCGCGAATTATTGTAGAGTAGCGAAATTTACTTACCACCGGCGGCGAAGTCCATAGTGGTCAGCCATCTTGTATGCCAAAGGCATATGACGATAATTAGTGGTGCCTGACGCTTGCTAAGGAATAGATAAAGGGTCAGCACGGCGAGTTTTTGCGATTTAATGCGATTTAGCGAATTTTACTTACCATTGTCAGCGAAGGTGTTCGCCAACTTGTACACCAATGATATCTGCGAATAGAAAGCAACACTTGCTGGTTAGTTAGGAGTCACATAGACAACAGCACTGCGTATTAAACGGAATTTCTGAAATTTAACGGAGTTAACTTACCATCGACAACGTAGAACACTTCTGTCATCCGTAACATGTATTATGAACACCTGTGAGCGAAACACAGCACAGTATTGATGAGACTGAATAAATATATCATCAGTATATTGAATAAGAAGAAAATACTCAAGTTTACTTACCTGATACTTACCATCCAACGGCGATCCCTCGAAGTCCCTCGGCGATCCTGGTATGCAGCAACAGCGATGATCCTGGAGTCCGCAGCAGCGACGATTGGGGAGACCTGAAAATAAAAGAGAATTAGTATAACTTAGAGATTTTTTCGGAAGATTCGATACTCACCTTCTCGGTTGGCGGGTGAAACCGAGTGGTGACCGTGTGTTATAGGACACATAGCGCGAGTAGAGCCTTCGTACATCCGTGTTCGGTCACAACCTCTCCAAAAACAGGAAGGCGATAGAGCTGAGGAAACTCGAGGAGCTGAAGGCGGCTCCTACTGCCGACCTGACAGGTAGGATTCTGGACGCAGTAAGGACTGTGGACAAGGTCTGTATCACTGCCGGCAAATTAAAAGGCTCCGATCAGAAAAGTCTGAACGAGGCAGCCGCAACAATTGCGGCAGCCATAACGCAGATGATCAGCCGGATGGATCAGGGCGATAAGTTCATAAGGGACGTGGAAATGGAGGAGCTTCGCGCTCAAAATGCGTCCCTACGGGAGGACGTGAGAAGCCCCCGCGAAATAGTGGAGAAAAACATATCTCCCAGAGGAGCAATGCAAATGGAGGTCAACGAAGAACCGCCGCAGACCTTTCGCTTGGACTCTCCGGTGATCAGTGGGGAGGGAAAAAGCAAAGGCGACAGCGGAAGAAAGAAGAGAAATGTCATATGTGACGACTCTTCTTCAGACGAGGAGCTGGCCAAAGAACGAGCCGAGTCGGAGGCCAATAGAAGAAGAATATTGGCAGAAATAGAAAAGGAGGGAAAACCGGCAGTATACAGACCCTCTCTGGGAGGGAAGGCGACCCTACTGGAGGCAGCAGTTACGCCGGCGGGTCCATCTATGCCTGTCGAACAGACATAGGAGGAGAGAATAGTGGAGAAACTCTCTAGCAAGGTGGAAGACATTGTAGTCAATCTTCTACAACGCACGGGAGTTTTAGATGCAAGAAAATGCACGCGGGAGGAGAACAAACCCTCTTCCTCAGCCGCCAAGAGTGCGACGGGCACCCAAGGCTGCGCGCCGCATAGCAGGGTGGAGGGTGGCCGAGGAGGTGGAGACTCTCTCCGACCATCTGTTTATAGAGATGAGCCTCCAGGTCACCCCCCCCCCCCCCAGAGGTTATGGCCCGTCGCCGGGAGCTCGATAAAAAGTTCCTGAGGTGGGCGCTGAGGAGGCTGGACCGCGATATGCTGGGAGCCGCGGTCCAGACCTCCCTATGGGTCGACGATCTAGCACTCGACATGACCGCTGACGTGGACGAGGCAGCTAAATGGATCGGGGACGTGATGACGGCGGCGTGCGACGCGTCGATGCCCCGATTCAGGCCTCGTCCGCGGAAGGCGGCGTACTGGTGGACGGAAGAGATAGCCGAACTCAGGCGCTCCTCCGTCCAGGGTTGGGATTACGTGCACCGATCGAATCGTATTCGAGAAGGAATACGCCATCTGATACCATTCTTCATACATGACTAATCTATGGTCTGGGGGACTTGCAGAACCCGCGAGTGTCAGCACAAACCACATTCGGACATTGGCCGTATCAAGCTTGCTTTGTCGTTATGGGAACCGAGAACTATTTAGGAAAAAGTCAAAATTATTTTTTCAAGGATCATTCATCAGGCTCATTCGTATGTTTGGAGATTACGTGAGTATATAAATTCGTGATTATTTAAAGAGGTTATTTAAAAAAAACTCATTGAAAGTGAAAAATTAGCCGATGATGCGTCTGATGATGCTTTGTTTTGCTGCTATATCCTGCTATATCCTATATTTTGCACCTATATTCTGTTTAATGCGTTGTCTACAATAGTCATAAAGTCGTTGGATACGATTGTAGAGGTATATCGATAGTTGTATTGCGCCAATGAAATTGGTTACGTGACCATCAATACGACTCTAAGATCGTATCGTACGACTGCTATTGTAGACAACGCATAACTGACAAAAAAATCTTTGTGTCGTGTGCATTGTTTGACAGTACAACAATGAGAGTAACAGAGGATCATTGGGCGACTTTGGTGGAGTATGCAGAAGAAAACAATGAAATTGTTACAAACCAGCTACTTGGACCTAGAGGACGTGAAATGTTACGCCAGAAATGGGATATTCTCACCATACTTCTCAATTCAATTGGAAAGGGTTCAAAAACAGTTACTGAATGGAAAAAAGTACATCAATAAATAAGCAATATGTTCTGCTTTGACAATTATAATCTGTGTAACGTATATATTTTGTTTATTGTTATAGTCATTCAATGATTGGAAATCAAATACAAAGAAGAAGTATTCAATTATTCGCCAGAGCCAAACTGGTACCGGTGGTGGTCCTAGCTGTGGATTAATGCTATCCGATATTAAGTTGCGTCTTCTTCAATTAATGGGCCAGACGGCACTTAATGGTGATGAAGGAGTGCAGGAATATGGTCTTCCAAAACAAGTATGCTCTTTAGTATACATCAAAGCTCATACATCGAATTAGTTTAAACGTAGAATTATTCAAATTATTAGACTTTTGAATGATATTCAAACACTCTTATTCTTTAGAGGGTACGCACATCTAAAATTGATCTAATTGCGAATAAAATTGGGACAAATTTATAATAATGACTATAATTTTAGAAGAATCCAATGCAAAAGACACGAAAAACATGAATGCAAGCTCAGAAACAGTTGCCTTGACACAACAAAAATCGAACACCGAAAATGTACAAAAGAGGAAGTACGAAGACATTGATAACTACTCCATTGATGAAATGAACGAGAATACAACTAAGAAAAATACAACTAATGTCTATTCACCAAATGTAACTAGTAGCCGTAAGAAAAAAATCGAGTTATCGTGTCAGATTGAAAGAATGAACAACAATACTCTAGATGTTCTCAAAAGCATTGATAGCAATATTGGAAGAATTGCCACAGATTTGACAAATTTTGTCTCAATCTACTTGGATTTTGTCGGGGGCAAGGAATAACTTTTACATTGTCCGTAAAATATGTTTCTATGAGTCGCCTCCTCGCCAGTGGACCTGAAAGATCTATGTTTTCATTCTGCATAGCATCGGCATTATAGGGATAAGCCTCTACTTCTTCATTAACGTACTGATTAATTGATAGTCATCCCTCCGTGCAAATATTGTGCAAGATTACACATGCAATAACAATGCACATCAACTCTAGGTGTGTAATGCAGTATCCTTTCTCCGAGAATACATCGGAATCGTCCCTTGAGTACACCAATGCATCTTTCAATGCAAGATCGAGTTCGAACAAGAGCTGCGGTATAACGGCCTTCTGGTGTGTCGGGCAACGCGTTTGTAATGGGTATCATTAGCCAAGGTTGCTACGGGTATCCTGAATCTGCAATGCACCATATGTTGCTGTCTCCTACAAAAGAAGTCAAAGTACTATTAAACAAAATAGATAAAGCGCTAACATTCGTAACGGAAACAGTTCACACCTTCAATATATCTACGTTCCATTTCTGCATTGATTGCTGAGTTTCTCCAAATATATGCATCATGAGTAGCCCCAGCATATCGCGCGTTGACATTCGTTATTCTTAAATCGTAATCGCAGATCTATAATACAAATAAAAATATATATATATATAAAATAACATTTTATAGAGAAAAATATCCTATTATGAACATACGTACAATTTACACATTTTTGGAGTGAAAGCCTTTGCGATTTAAATAATTATACTCCTCCTCTGATGGAGCAATCATAGCTATATGTGTGCAATCTACAGCACCGATTGTGTTAGGAAACATAGTTGCCTCAAGAAATCTTACCTTTTTACGTTGTATGTCAGCTGCAACTGTTGGGAACACTATCCACTCTTCTGCTAAATGTGTGCAGATTAGATCTGATATTTCTGCAATACATATTGATACCGTTGATTGCGCCATTGGAAATAGAAATTTTTGTCCAATCGGCCGTTGGTACGTTCCCGTTGCTAAGAATGCTAATGTTGCAAATATTTTGAGATCGGGTCGAATTGCCATCGGATTTTCTTGGCCACTTATATATGGCGTTAGTCGTTGAAGTAAATAATACACCATGTCCTTTGTCAATCGGAATAAATCAATGAAATGTTGATTATATAGTCCAAATATGTCACTTCGAGCTCTTAGAAATCGTCGTTCATTGATATATGATCGAATTTTTGCATCAACTTCTTCCAATTCAAGCAGATGTTGTTGAAATATGAACACTGGCAACATCTATTGCAAACAAAATTAAGCTATTATTAAAAATAATTTTTTTTTATTCAAGCGGATATTGTTAATGATAACGCACAATGGAACATTTTTTCACCTTATTAGTAATACTAACTTTTGCACAACTAAGCTTTAATTGTGCTAGTTTTTCCAACGTCGAAATAAAGCACGAGAAGTACTTTTCACGAAACATGGAAAGGGTCACTTTAACCAAATTCTGATTAAAGTAATCTACAATTTATTTTTAGGGTTACTAATTGCATTTCTGCCGATAAAAGAAATTATTCTCTCTCTCTCTCTCTCTCTCTCTCTGTCTCTCTCTCTCTCTCTCTCTCTCTCTCTCTCTCCCTCTCCCTCTCCCTCTCCCTCTCCCTCTCCCTCTCCCTCTCCCTCTCCCTCTCCTCTCCTCTCTCCCTCTGCTCCTCTCCTCTCTCCTCTCTCCTCTCTTCTCTCTCTCTCTCTCTCTCTCTCTCTCTCTCTCTCTAATATAAAATGTGTTCTTATTTGCCATGTTAGCAACTCTAAACTCAGTTAATCAACGATTATATTAACCAGTTTGATTTTAAAAAAGTGGCTCTAAATAAATATTAACCTCAAAATTAAACTTTACCGAATCTGAAAATGTTTACGTCACTTTCGATCTAGTTATATTCAATCGGACGAGAAAAATCCTATGATAAATAACAAACATGAACCAAGAAAACTATAGAACAGAAACGCATTAGAAGTCGACTGATCGAATTCTATTGTGCACGTAATCCCAACCCAGGCCAGGCGAGCATGGCTGAGGGCTCGGAGGAGCCGATGCCCTCGCAGGCTCGAGACAGCTGGGGAGGATCCGTGGGGGACGTCCATACTTGATGGTCTTGAACAAACTCAGGACCTGGGCGCCCCCAACGACGGAGTCCTTAGACCCCGAGTTCCTCGAGGAAGTAGTGGAAACCCTCTTCCCGGATGATCCGGGGGAGAGGGCCCACGGAGGTCCCGCTCCACCCGAGGTGGAGTGGGACGAGGAGCTTAGGGTTCGGATGGAAGAGCTGGTGCAGGCCGCCAAGAAATTAAAGGCCGGCAAGGCTCCGGGCCCCGATGGCGTCCCGGGAAAGGTATGGGCGTTAATCCCGGGGAAACTGGCCGAACACCTGAGAGTAATATTTACTCGGTGTTTCAGGGAAAGCCGGTTCCCCCGCGAGTGGAAGGTGGCCAAGCTGGTCCTTCTCCCCAAGGCAGGCAAGCCCGCGGGCTCACCCTCGGCGTATCGGCCGATTTGCCTGCTGGACGAGATCGGAAAGCTGTTCGAACGCGTCATAGCTGACCGACTCGTCCAGCACCTGTCCCGAACTGGCCCGGATTTGTCCGAGTGCCAGTATGGCTTCCGAGAGGGACGTTCGACGGTCGATACAATAAATTGCATCCGTGCCCTCTCGGAGGCGGCGGCGGCGGCCGCGGGCAGGGTGTTATTGGGCGTCTCCTTTGACGTGGCCAATGCATTTAACACCCTGCCCTGGTGGGTGATACGTAAGGCCCTGGAGCATCACAGGGTTCCACCGTATCTGGTCGCCGTCCTGTATGATTACCTCCGGGACAGGAGGCTCGTGTACACGGACCGAGAAGGCGTGCTGAGGGTAAAGCTAATAGTGCGGGGGGTTCCACAGGGGTCGGTTCTCGGCCCCATATTGTGGAACCTGGGATACGATGCCGTGCTGCGCGTCGCCCTGCCCCCGGGATGTTGGTTAAACAGCTTTGCCGATGACACATTCCTGGGAGTCGAGGGCAACGACTGGGAGGAGGCCCGGCGAAAGGCCAACGTCGCAATCGCCAGAGTGGTGGCCGCTATGAAGGGCGTGGGCTTCAACGTGGCTCCCGAGAAAACGCAGACGGTCTATTTTTAAGACCGCCGGCGGGGAAAGCCGCCTGGGGTCCACGTAATGGTGGAAGGAGTTCGCGTCCCTGTGGGGGCCCAGATGAAGGTCCTGGGCCTCTGGTTTGATGGTACCTGGAGCTTCGGCGAGCATTTTTTGGGAGGGGCGGGCGGTCGTGCTCGCCGATTATATGTCGCGACGGTGCACGCCGTGGCACTCTACGGTGCCCCGGTTTGAGTAACCGCGGCGGAGGGCTCCGCTCGCATCAAGGCGCTTCTGCGCCGAGCCCAGCGAGTGGTGGCCCTAAGAGTGTCACGGTCGTACTGCACCGTCTCACACGCGGCGGCGACAGCCCTGGCGGGAACCCGCCCGATAGAGCTCGCAGCCCGACAACATGCCGAAGTGTATCAGCGCGTCGGGGAGCTGCGAGCAGGGGGGAGGGGAAGTAATAGTGCCCAGGGCTCGTCAAGTAATCAAGCTCCAGGAAAAGGCGGTCCTCATACGCAAATGGCAAGACTATCTCGCCAATCCGGCGCTGCCTGGTAAGAGGACCATCGATGCCATCCGACCTCACCTGGTATTCCACCAGGTGGCTAGGTGGTCGGGGACGCGAGTTGACGTATCACGCGACACAGATGCTCACCGGGCACGGTTGTTTCGGTGTGTACCTGTGTCGCATCAAGAAGGAGGCCACCACGAGGTGCTGGCATTGCGACGAGGAGAGGGACACGGTGCAGCACACGCTGGAGGAATGCCCAGCGTGGAGTGTGCAGCGTCGTGTCCTTACGGATGAGATAGGCTTGGACCTCTCCCTCCAGGCTGTCGTGGCGGCGACAGTCGGGAGGGAGGAGAAATGGAAGGCGTTCGTTTCCTTCTGCGGCAGTGTAATGTCGCAGAAGGAGGCGAGCGAGAGAATCAGGAGGGGGGAAGTACGCCCCCCTCCGACCGACAGGGAAGAAGAGGAGGAAGAAGAATGGACACCGAAGCGACCACCAAGAGTGTCGCCGCCGCTAGAAGAGTGGCGGCGACGACTACGGCCTTGCAACGGTGCCCCGGATGCGGCCCCACGTAGGAGGGGGAGAAGGGGGACGGGCTTCGAGGACTAGAGAGGACCCCGCCTCCCTACCGGGAGCTTCGGCTTCCGGGGTAGATGGCGGGGGGACTGGGATGGTTTGGGAGTCTTTGGACTCGCGGCCGCCTCGATCCCCCAGCTGACAGTAGGTGAGCGTAGCGGGCCGGGGGGGGGGGGGTTCGGGCGGATTTCCCACGGGATTTCCGCCACAAGTGCTCCTCTCGACCTGCCGAGGGATCCGGTCCCGGGGCTTGAGTCCCGGACCCGGGTTCCTTGAGCCGCGGCCCGGGGGGTGGTCCGGGTCTTCTCCACGGAGGTCCCGGCCCATATTCCCCTTCTCCGCGGTCGTACGGGTGTCGGGGCTCAAGCGGGGACTCTTGAGTTCCGACTCCGCCCCCGCACAAAATCCGAGGGGGCGCGGCGATGGGGATTGTGGTATCTGTCGCCGCTATAGGGATAGTAACTTTCGCCTCGTGCGCCGTCAGGCTCGGCCGGGTCTCTCGCTTAGCGCGCGGGAGGAGTATGGTGAGGGTTCTCCCTTGGGGGAACATCCTGTGCCCTGTCCTCTCGCGGGCGGTGGGAGTCCGGGCTTGGGTTCGCTGGCGCGCGGAGGGGGGGGGGGGGGGGTTCGTGGGAGGTCGGGGTATTTGCCCGCTCTCGCGGACTCCTCGGGGAGTAGGGACCCCTAGCTGGGGTCAGGTGAGGGTCAGCCCGGACGCATTTACAAGTTCCCGGGCGCCCTGCGAGACACCAAGTAAGGCCACACGTAGGGTTTTTAGCCGATAAGAGTCCGGCATAACCGTCCGCCCTTCCCCGGGGGCGGCGGTACTCATGATGAGTTTTCTCTACGTTAAAAAAAAAAAAGAAATTGTAACAAAGACTTTTTGATAAAAATAATAGATAGATAAACTGTTTATTTCTTGCCTTTCGGCATTGAAAGGGGGTATTACAATACAATTTTACAATAATGCCATATCATTATCACAGTCCGCATTTAACAAAAACAAAAAAGACGCCGCTAGTATACAGAACTACATAAAGATTATACATACTTTAACGCCTATTACTACGCCTGTCCTTTTCTTGCCTAATATAATTTTTACTCTAAAACGATCTTTAGTCTTTAGTTCTATTTTCTGCTCTTATTTTAATCGTATTCTTCTTCTCACCTTCCTCTTGTTCTTCCATGATGCCTTTCCTTATTCCTGTGATAATTCCTCCCATAGCTCTTCCTTTACTTTTTTCTCTCCTGGCGTATTCGCACGTCCAGTTGAATTCTTCTGGCAAATGTTCTTTTATTCTATTCCATCGCTTTTCTTCGATCCATGTTTCCACCATTCCAATTATATCAAATTTCTTTAATGTAATCCCAAATTGCGCATCCTCATTATCTATGCCTGCGGCATTCCAAAAGCCTATCTTTATCTTCTTATTATCCCTCAGCTTGTTTCGTCTTCTTCCTTCCTCTCTCGCTCCGATCTTCTTCTCTCTTGCAGCCCTCCCTCCCACGAGCTCCGCTCGCGCGGAGCTCGCCGGAGCGGCCGCTTCAAGTCCTTTGCACTCTGCCCGCCCATTTATGAGCCCGCAGAGCTCTGCCGGCTCCAAAATTTTTGCTCCTTCAGGCCCTCTCCCTCTTTCCATACGAATTTCGTCTCATTTACTTGTAGTTTTCTATAGCCGATTTTCACCTTCGCTCCTCCTGTCTTCTCCGTCTCTGCTATCAGACGAATTTGATAAAAATAATAAATCTTTCATTAATTTTGTTATGGATGGGAAAGTGTAAATCTATTGTATTCACGCATACACTTTTCCTTCATATACTTTTCTAATTGGGTTGGATTAGGTTAGTTTTTTTGGAGGTGGAGCCCACCGCAGGGGGGTGGAACCTACTGCCTCCATGCATACACTTTCCACGCGAAACGAGGTGCGAAACATGGATTTACAACTTTCCACGCGTGCTATATATTAATATATGTTAATATATACAGGTATACTATATATGTGTTACTATATGTGTTTTCGCCATATCATTGTAATAGATCACATCACCGATTATGCTGACTCGATAAATAATCGCACGATGAACGAAACGAACCTCTATCATGACGTACTCCGATAACAACGAACGTTTGCGCTCACATCGAAAACAACTTATGTGTAAAACTTTAGGTCGATCGGGAGCAGGGGTCATTCGGAACTATATCCAAAGTTATTAAAAGTTATTAAAACTTATTTGTTACTCTGTTGTTTTTTACGATAACTTTGAGTTATCTCTATGATTTATCTGCGACATATTATATTGTAAAAAACTAGCTGTCATGAAAAATAATCTTCTACTTACCGTTGCATCTTGGAATCGCGGGTAATTACTCTGAACCACTGTTGAATAAAAATGTGAAGCGAGAATGTGCATGAATTATCTCTGGCATATTATAGTATGTGGAAATGATACCTTTTTCAAGGACACATCGCAACGTGTTTCACGATGACTTCATCGAACACGTGCAAAACTGCAAATTTTGCAAATAGCGCCGATGTATGGCTGCTGCAGGTATACAATCAACTGCTATTGAACCGCTATCAAACATCTTTAAAACAACTATCAAACAACTAAAACATCTTTAAAACAGCTATTGAACAACTATCAAACAACTCAAACATCTTTAAAACAGCTATTGAACAACTATCAAACAACTAAAACATCATTAAACAGCTGAAACATCTTTAAAACAGCTTTTGAACAACTATCAAACAGCTCAAACAGCTATCTATATTATACTACAAACAATGTTGGAAAAGGAAATAAAGCATTGTAACATTTATATATATGTCGTAGGCAAATGGTTATTTTAGGAAAATAGCTTCTGACTAGGCAAATGTTATCTGCCTGATCAAATGGCTTTCGCCCGTTTATGTGTGTTCAAATGCTATTTTCCTAGGCAAATACTATTTGACTAAACCGCTGTTAGGCAAATGGTATAGTACATGTGTATAGTACATGTGTATAAACAGTACACAAATAGGCGGGGGGGGGGGGGAAGGCGGAGCCCCTTCCCCCGCATAATAAAACTAAACAAACTCCCAGCGTGATACCTAACTGCTTGAATCAAGACGCTTGGTTATTCCGCACGATTGACCGCACGTATGACAGGAATCATAACCTGATTCCTGTCAACTTTAACGTTTAATATCTCGCGTCGCGGGGCAGAGCGACACTTTTTTCTGCCAGATTCTTTCGTTTCGTGCAAAAACGCGTCGATTGAGCATAATTTCATCGATATTTGAGATAAGGCCCCTAAACTAAATAATTACAGCGGTTTAGTCAAATAGTATTTGCCTAGGAAAATAGCAAAAATAAATGGGTGAAAACTATTTGACCAGGCAGATAGCATTGGCCTAGTCAGAAGCTATTTTCCTAAAATAACCATTTGCCTACGACATATGTCTATATATATATATATATATATATATATATAGTTTATTTAAAAAAAATCACAATTTTTTCTGGTGTTGCGACCACCACTTAAATATTTTTAATACATTTTGTAATGCGCAATTCTTAACATGTTTTCCGCATCGTATAGTATTAGTAACATCTAGATTATTTAAAGATTCGACATCTTCGTAATCTGCATTCAAAGTCTCAATGTTTAAGTTTTTTCTCGCTTTATTTTCTCAAGCAAATCCACCAGCCATTCTCGTTTCTGGCATCCCTTCACGTATACAAGAGTCGACGTCTCGTCGCCCTCTCCAAGCACGGCCGATGTAATTAGGTGTTTCGCCATGCTGTACGACACGTTTCCGTCCTCTCATCGTATCCCAGTCAGAAATGTAACCTTGATTCAAGGTTGATTCAACATCGATATAGTAGACAGCTGGTTGAGTCGATAAGAAAGTCGATATTCTTACAATATCGATCACTCCATGTCAGGAAGTGTAGTGTCGATTCAAGGTTAATTCAACGTCGAAACGATTAATATCACTATTTTGATGTACAAAATTCGATCAATTTAGCTTTAGATTTTAATCTTAAAAAATATATATTACGACATTGTTTGTATAAATATTATACGAAACAATTTATGGACATTTAGGATATCGCGTAATTGATTAATCGCAATAGATCAGTTAAGCTCCCACGGTCCCCCGTGGGGATCGATAACTTCGGATCTAACCCCGAACTTACCCGATCGACAGCGCTGCCGGCCCGCGGCAGCCAATAGGAGAACTCAAAGACGGGCCAATCCGAGGCCCTTGCGAGCTAACAAGGGGAAGCGTAGCGAGCGTGCAGAGAGAGTGGTTGCGTTGTTGAAGGACGTCGCGTGAAGGACAGCGATCCGGATATTGAAACGAACGTAACCGCCGCGGTCTGTCGCTCACGCTCCCGCAATCGAATAGGCGATCGCTTATACATTACCCATAATAATGGGTAATACTAAGCGGGTAAGTGCTATGTTTTTCTCATAAGTTAAGCGTTTGTGACAACATAACTTAACGAACTTTTTTTGTTACGAACGAGTCTTATGTTACGTACGGAAATTTCATATATTAAAATTTCGACGACGCACTTTTGAACGCTTAGACGACGCACGTTAGCTCGGAATTCCGAGGGGACGGTCGGGTTAATGTAAATGTTTAGGTTATCTTATCAGAGTCCGTTGAAGGGCTGGGGGCCAGATGGGCCCAAAACGACGCTTCTAGAAGATTCTAGAAGCTTCTAGACAACCTCCCCCCTTAAGACGCGTAGGAAAAGGTGGGAATCTCGCGCGGGAGATTCCGGCTTTTTCGGGTATAAATAGGGCGGAAAAACGCTGCGGAAAGCAGATAAGTTTTAACCTCGGTCTTGACTAGACATAGTTCTCAGACTCTCTCCTAACTCTTATTCGATTTCCTACGATCCATTCGCGCTCAATTCTGGGACTTAGTCCCTGCATTCTCGTATTTTATAAGACCGAGCTTCACCCACGAGTTGTATTTAGATTTTTAGAATAAAGGTAAGATAAGTTAAAAGGGGAACAAGTTTGAAAATCTGGAATCTCATCTCGCGTTCTTAATCAACCACTTCTGGTATTCCGACTCGCAGTTTTCGCTGACAAAAGCGTGGCGATCTGTGCTGGGGCGCTGACGAAGAGTAGTGGCGAACTAGTACTTTCGCTGCCATAGGGCGTGGCGATTACGGGGTTGGTTTCCAGAAAAGACTGTGATCGTAATAAATTCCCGAAAGTGAATTTGACCTCTACGCTGACGAACTGAGCGCTGACGAAGAGTGTGGCGAGCAGTGTGTGTGGCGGATTGGTTTAGAGCGCTGCCGAAAAGTGTGGCGAGCTGTAAAGTTCACTTTCGAGGATCCGGTTAAATGACAAAAAAGGGAGGTAAACGAACTCAAATTAAAAAGATTAGGTTCCAGATCAAACAAGCAATTATTTCAAATCAAGATCCTCTCCCCTTCCTCCAGAAATTACAACAACTAGAAAACCCACCTCCATTTAATCCTATTCCTGTCGACTTCGACATCGATTACCCCCACTACAATCAAATAAGTAAAAGTGATCCACGGTACGAAACGTATAAACTCCGGTATCTTTTCGGTCCCGAATAATAACAATAACCTTCACACGACTTGTCCAACTCCCTGGTAAATTGCTTAAATGCATTGACCAAAAAACGGACGAACAACTGACAGAACGTGACACTTATTTCATATTTTGGCTGTTTAATTTTATTGTTTTCCACATATTTATCAGGTAAACAAATTTTCTGTTAAGATTTTACTTTGTGCTTATTATCTATTGGCCTGTTCTTTTATATCTATTACATATGTAAAAATATACGTACTAAATTATTATAGACAGTAAGCCTATAATCTATAATGCGATATCTTATTGATATCTTATGTATGATTCATATATTGTTTAAAGATTATGGCAGCTTTTATGACTCCTGTACACAGGTCAAGTGTTACCACATCCTGTATGCAAGAGTCTGTAACTGCATTTCAATATGTCACTGCCAATACTAAAAATCTATATAGTTCACGTAACATGCATAGATTTGCAGTGTGCTGGCAGGTAATATTAATATACAGCCTGTATATGCGATAGATTCTTCTGTCCTTCATTCTGGCAACATAAATATATATCAATATATACGTTGCTTTTTATGCATGTGTGCGTGTGTGTGTGTGTGTGTGTGTGTGTGTTATGCGCAGCTTGTTAATGGTGTGGTTCTAACTTCCGGAAATTTGGAAATATTGGTCTTATATAAATAACATATACAATAAATATAAATATACTAAACTATTCAAGTTAATAATGATAAACGATTCTCTTGTTCTCGAGCGGCTGTAAATTACTTTTCCAATGCTATTTCAATACAAAGAGAGTAATGCAGCATTTTGACAAAATTTTCCACTAATTTAGTATCTTTTTTTAGTCTCTTTCTTGTACTTTTTGTTTCTATTGACTTGGCGTCTATATATTTTTATACAAGTTTTTTAAAAGAAATCTTATAAAATATAAAAACTATTGCATTTTTAGGTGCTATTCTGGATAAAAGGCTAGAAACTGAAATCCCAGAGATTGATGCAGCAACTTCATTATGGCTAAAGCAAGCGCCTTGACGTCGCCAAGATGACGGCAGTATGGGAAAAAAGACAAAAAAAAAAAAACAAATAAGAAGACATACTGATTCGGAATTATTATTATTTCTGCGAATATATTATTTCTACGAATTCTACTTATTTTTTTAAAAGCAAAATTATTCATTAATTGAAATTTTTGAAAATGCACGCATTAGAATTTTATTTTGACACTATATATAGTGATTCAGGATTTCTGCAACGAACTCTGAAGAACGATAGGTCTCGTAGGATCATCTTTTGTCAAGCAACCCATGTTCTCTGATGAGTCGTTTAGGAACTAATTGTAATAAATGTCACCTAAGACCTGTCTGAGCGGTCGCGTAGCTCCTAAACGACGCATCAGAGAACATGGGTTGCTCGATAAAAGATAATCCTTTCTATGAGACCTATCGTTCCTCAGAGTTTGTTACGGAGGTCCTGAATCACTTTGTATATAGTATATAAGAGACTTTTATTTGTTACTTTATTTACAAATATTGGGCTGCATTCATTCGCAAGAGAAACATGCGCAAATTCTGCTCTGTTGCAAAAGTTGTTGATTAGCTCTATGGTTTTTAACCAATTAACTTGTGATTTTTCGTAAGAACGGAATTTGCATATGTTTTTCTTGCGAATAGGAGTTAAGCCCGAAATGTGTGTGTAATTGGAATTTTATTTTGTCATTATATATATGGAGGGGTTAAAGCCATAATGGTGTAAGTAACTTTTTTTAACCTATCGAGTAAAGTTCATAGATGCAGTCTGCACATGCAGATATGTTGAAAGAAGAAGAAAAAAAGTGGTTAAAAAAATTGACTTATACCACTACGGCTTTAACCCCTCCATATATAGTACATGAGAGATTTATTTAAAAAAATTTTTTTTATCTACAAACAGTATAATAGTTCAGCGCAATGAAACACAATGTGAAACACACATGTGTGCAATGGTAATAATATAACTAATAATATAACCCAGGTAGCACATATTAGTTTCATATACGTTTTTTAACGTTTCTATTGTTTCATAACCGTAAAGAACCATTAAGAAACGTTTAAACAAAAATGTTTTTGAAACCATGATTTAAGAAACGTATTTTTTACGTTTCTACAGACAAAAATATTTGTTCAATTTTTCCTTTCAAATAATTTGTTTTATCTAATATATATAATAGTTTTAATAGCCTTTTTTGAAACATTTAAATTTATATTGCACTATAATTATTGCACAAAATAAATTATTTTATATGCTTTTATATATCCATTTATTTACTTAAATTAATTTTGCCCTACCGGTTTTAATTTATTTGTCATCGGACAAAACTTTTTGGTTTATAGCATTTCGTGTTTATAATATATTGTACATCTGTACACATGTGTGTGTCCTTGATGTATACATCAGTGATATAACGTGCGCGCATGCGCGAATCGATCATCCATCGATCGTCGTACATATGTCTCGATCGTCACTGTGAGTACCGGTATACACTCTGGGTTTCTTCCCATACAGCACAGAAGCTGCAGCAGTATTGCTACAACGTTGCAACATTGCATATTGCAGTGCAATATTGCAGAAAAATTGCAAAGACAATTTGTTGCAATATTGATTCAGCAATGTTGCAGCAATATTTCAAAACAATATTAATTGAAAATAGCGTAATATATTATATCTAGGGGAAAAGTTACGTAATCGCTGCCCTGAGTTAGAATTAATTTATTTATTGGTTACCGCGTCGATCAAATTAAGCCACGCGGTAAGGTCGGTATTTCCGCGTCCTGTATCCAGGAGTCATAGGCTGGGTTTACAATAGATGTAGCGAGCCTTAAACCGGAAGAAATTGACCAGTTATAATCGATGATTCTTCTTATACATTCGATTGCAGCGATTGATGCTCAATTTCTTACGGCTTAAAGGCTTACGGTATTACACTTTTGAAGACTCAGCCATAAGAAATTTCGAGAAACTTATTGTCGCGCATTTTACTTTTGATAGTTCTGAAGTGAGTAAACACGTGCGGACAAAACTAAGAAAAGCATTGCGAGAAAAGTGAAAAGAAGCAAGATATAAGGCACATATAGAGAGTAAAGGTATGTAAATGTATTATTATTATAAAACTTAACCTAGACAGCACAGCTACGTCAAAGGAACGTCCTAAAAAAAGACATTCACAAGATCCTTTGAAGGAATTCGTGCTATCTAAAAATTATATGTTTTATAATTATAAGAACATTAGCTTAATCTAATTTAATGTAATCTAACCTAATTTTTCACTGACAAGGGAACGGTCGGAAGTGTCCCTACCCGATTTGGATGCGCTTTGGATATGTTGTTGAGCATCAAAAAATATTAGACTCGTATTTTTTTTTTCTGCGTATCTCGACGTTTATTGGTTGAAAAAATCCCTAAAAAATAACGACCGATTTGGATGCCCTTTGGATATGTTGTTGAGCATCAAAAAACATTAGACACGTGTTTTTTTTTAGCTGCGTATCTCGACGTTTAGGGGTTGAAACAACCCCTTGAAAATAACGACCGATTTGGAAATGTTATAGAGCATCAAAAAACATTAGACACGTGTTTTTTTTAGCTGCGTATCTCGACGTTTAGGGGTTGAAACAACCCCTTGAAAATAACGGATTTTATAGTTTTTAGCGAATATCTTTGAAAATATAAGGCGTAACGACAAAACATTTGTACGAAATGTTTATTGCTTTTTGTGCTCTTTACAATGGCGTAATCAGATTTTTCAAATTTGTCACATTTTTTAATTTAACCCCACCCCCACCTATTATTTTTGCCAAATATAACAATTTTTCCAACGCAAATTTAAGAGCGTCAAATGCCAAATACATCCATGTGTATTTTTATTATGATACCATTATTAGATTTTTGGCAAGACGAGATGATATGTGGTATAGGCGTCGCGCTGTAGGTAGGTGTTGCGTTATTTCTGTTCAGTTTGCGCCGTACCCTTAAAATTTCCATTTCAACTCCGGGATGACCGAAAGCGCTGATGCAAAGGCTAGCGCAAAGCACTGACAGCGAGAGGTTAACGCTATTTCGAGAGTCCTAGACTAGCAACGGAATATTGAATATAATTTTTTATTCAGCTCTAACTCAATTCTTTGCCAGTCTTGCCAGTGACTATATAATCTTTTTTGTTCATAAAATGTCACGTTGTAAGCACCTACTATAGTATATTGTGCACCAAGGAGAGAAAGCAGCGTTTTTCAGACGAGTGTGAAGTTTGCCACCCGAGCCAAAGGCGAGAGCGGCAAATCACACTCGTCTGAAAAACGCTGCTTTCTCTCCTTGGTGCACAATATACTATAGTAGGTGCTTACAACGTGACATTTTATGAACAAAAAAGATTATATAGTCACTGGCAAGACTGGCAAAGAATTGAGTAAGAGCTGAATAAAAAAATTATATTCAATATTCAATATCAAAGAAAAAAGTAACAAGCGTAAGAAACCAATAAAAGTTAACAATAAAAATGCACTTACATGTTCACAAAACGACAGCGTACAACACAGTTCTTTACACTTCAGACTTATGATCCGAAATGCTTGCTTTTGGAATTATGACACAAGCAAATGATATTCAAATGCGTGAATTTAGTTGTTGATTTTGTTGTGCCGTAAGCGGGATAGTATATTATTGTAGCGGTTAATGTGACGCACGTGTTCGTTTAGATTATGATTTGCGACCTGCCCGCCCGATCTTACAATTCGGCGATATTTATAATGTCGGAGTCGACATTCCGTTGCTAGTCTAGGACTCTCGAAATAGCGTTAACCTCTCGCTGTCAGTGCCTTGCGCTAGCCTTTGCATCAGCGCTTTCGGTCATCCCGGAGTTGAAATGGAAATTTTTAAGTGTACGGCGCAACTGAACGGAAATAACGCAACACCTACCTACAGCGCGACGCCTATACCACATATCATCTCGTCTTGCCAAAAATCTAATAATGGTATTTGCGTTGGAAAAATTGTTATATTTGGCAAAAATAATAGGTGAGAGTGGGGTTAAATTAAAAAATGTGACAAATTTGAAAAATCTGATTACGCCATTGTAAAGAGCACAAAAAGCCATAAACATTTCGTACAAATGTTTTGTCGTTACGCCTTATATTTTCAAAGATATTCGCTAAAAACTATAAAATCCGTTATTTTCAAGGGGTTGTTTTAACCCCTAAACGTCGAGATACGCAGCTAAAAAAAAACACGTGTCTAATGTTTTTTGATGCTCTATAACATATCCAAATCGGTCGTTATTTTCAAGGGGTTGTTTCAACCCCTAAACGTCGAGATACGCAGCTAAGAAAAGGTTGTTTCAACCCCTAAACGTCGAGATACGCAGCTAAAAAAAAACATGTGTCTAATGTTTTTGATACTCAACAACATATCCAAAGCGCATCCAAATCGGGTAGGGACACTTCCGACCGTTCCCTTGTAAGTGCATACAGCATTCCTCGCCAATTCTATTCTGCTTCTTGATTGTATCTAACAATTCATCATCCTCCATTTTCATTTCCTCTCCACCACATTGATTATTTTAATCTTAGGTTTCCTCTTCTGTGGCTCAGAGACCTTGACCTCCTCACCCATTGCCGCTTGTACCTTCGCCTTTAGCTTTTCCTTCTCTTCTTCCGTCTCACATCCTAAGATCACTGTCCCTTTACCTCCTTTTCTTAATTTAGTAATTCCTATTTCCATCTTGGTTATATCAATTTTATCTTTAATTATTTTCTTCGTAATTTCACTCTCTTGTTGTACTTTGGTTTATAATCAAGATATTTTCCTCCTTCCTCTCTTTAATCACGTCACTATATTTTCTTGACGCTCCAGCTGACGGTTCATACGCCCCTTGTATCAACATTTTTCTTAATTCTTCTATTTCCTGTTTAATGCCTCCCAACTCCTCACGGACTATTTCTTTTATCATTAACTTGATCTCCTTTTTACATGCTGTCTCATCTTTTAAATCTCTCACTTTTCTTACAAGCCATCTATTTTTTTATCGATATCCCCTCGCGGAGGGGATGCTCCATTCGCGCCTCCCAGATAGCACAGCTGATCTTTATGAGTTCATAAAGATCAGATTCAGATCTTTTTGAATTCATAAAGATCAGCTGTGCTATCTGGGCTGCTACTTTATTCCCGCTACTTGTTGCCGGACTCATTTTTGCAAGTCCCGTTGCTCTTCCTGTCGATGCCGCTGCTTTATTTATATCAGCTACTTTTTCACCATCACTAATAATGAACTTCTCGAATGGTTTAGGACATGACATCAATTCGCGGTTTCTATCATAAATTTTGTGGTTAGATACACAACCTGGATGGTAGAAAAGCTTAGCACAGAACTTGCATGCGATAACCTCAGTTTTTATCGACTTCTTACATGCCGAGCATCGATACTCGGCGTATTCCTCATTCTGTTAATATCGGCAGAGACAGTTAATTGACTCGTCATTTTAACACGTCACTTTCACACGTCAGCGGGGCTCACGAGAGAGGGGCAGGAAGCGTGAGAGAGCGAAAGGTAGCGTGAAAAAGCGTGAGAAAGCGACAGAAAGCATGAGAGAGCGACAGGAAGCGTGAGAGAGCATCAGAAAGCGAGAAAAAAGCGCGAGAGAGCATGAGAAAGCATGAGAGAGCGACAGGAAACGTGAGAGAGCGAGAGGTAGCGTGAGAGAGGGGCAGGAAGGGTGAGAGAGAGAGAGGTAGCGTGAAAGATGAGCAGGAAGCGTAAGAGAGCGAAAGGTAGCATGAGAGAGTGTGAGAAGCGACAGAAAGCGTGAGAGAAAGACAGGAAGCGTGAGAGAGCGACAGGAAGTGTGAGAGAGCGAGAGGAAGCGTAAGAGAAGAGCAGGAAGCGTAAGAGAGCGAAAGGTAGCGTGAGAAAGCGATAGAAAGCATAAGAGAGCGACAGGAAGCGTGAGAGAGCGACAGAAAGCGTGAGAGAGCGACAGGAAAGGTGAGAGAGCGACGGAAAGCGTAAGAAAGCGAGAGGTAGCGTAAGAGAGCGAGAGAAAGCGTGAGAGAGCGACAGAAAGCGTGAGAGAGCGACATGAAGCGTGAGAGAGCGTAAGAAAGAGTGAGAGAGCGTAAGAAAGAGTGAGAGAGCGACAGGAAGCGTGAAAGAGCGAGAAGTAGCGTGAAAGAGGAGCAGGAAGCGTAAGAGAGCGATATAAAACGTGAGAGAGCGACAGGAAGCGTGAGAGAGCGACAGAAAGCATGTGAGAGCCACAGGAAGCGTGAGAGGGCGAGAGGAAGGGTGAGAGAGCATGAGAAAGTGACAGGAAGTGTGAGAGAGTGAGAGGTAGCGTGAGAGAGGAGCAGAAAGCGTAAAAGAGCGAAAGGAAGCGTGAGAGAGCATAAAAAAGCGAGAAAAAGCGTGAGAGAGCATGAGAAAGCGTGAGAGAGCGTGGGAGAGCGAGAAAAAACGTAAGAAAGCGAGAAAAACTGAGGGTGCCGTCCCATGGCGCGTATCGCGATACGCGCGTACCGGGCGTATCGAACTCTGTGACCAATCACAGACGATCCGCCGTTTTTGATACGCAAAACAATCTTTTGAACATTGTTTGAGCGGATCGCACACTCACACATGTACATCGTAACGTACGTGTGGGTCGAGCCCTCCTTCTTGGGCTCAGGTGCCATATTGAGTGTAGAAAGTGCACTAGTTTGAAATGAAGTCCTATCGCTACTATTTGACTTGGAACAAGAATTATCTCTTCTTAAAGTCTCACTTTTTGTCAAGAAAATTCTTTTTATTTACTATTATGTAGTATTATTATGTTTGCAAAAATAAAACGTAATTTTTTGGGTTGTATGTAAGGTACATGTAAGGTATATATAAAGAAAATGTAATATCAAGTAGAAAATCCTTTTTTATTTACTATTATGTAGTACTATTATGTTTGCAAAAATGAAATGTCATTTTTCGGGTTATATGTAAGGTACATGTAAGGTATATATAAAGAAAATGTAATATCAAGTAGCACATTAAAAATCATTATTTATTGCACTCTCTCACTGAAATGGTAATGCACCAGTACTTATAAAGAAATTTGAATAAGCATTTCGAATTTCGATGCCTTTGTTCATTTGTCCGCCTCTAGTAACTGGCAACGAGCTAAATCCTTGAGAAATTATATTGCGGTAAATATAGGACGCACCCAATATTGTCGTTCTTTTTTAGATTCTTCGTTTATTGCAGTTACGTACAGTGCATACAATAAAAATATTTTACGTCACAATTCTTGTCGAAGAAAACTACTGTAACTTCGTTTAAATTTATTTACGAAACAGAAAATGGCTAGTAGTACTGTTTCGGAATCCATTTTCTGCCGTACACCGATGTCACGCGAAACTCAAAAAAATTCTTCGGCGAACGCAAGCGAGGTGATCCTCTTCGAGGAGAAAACAAGGGCGATCTGGATCTGAAACGTAAATCGACGTAGTGACACTGTTCTCGGAGTAATCTAGGTGATTTGGATCTAGATTAAGCGGTGGCGAATACCTTGGCGATCTCGATCTCGACACTGATTTTTTGCTGTACACCGATGTCACGCGGAACTCAAATAAATTCTTCGGCGAACGCAAGCGAGGTGATTCTCTTCGAGGAGAAAACAAGGGAGATCTGGATCTGAAACGTAAATCGACGTAGTGACACTGTTCTCGGAGTAATCTAGGTGATTTGGATCTAGATTAAGCGGTGGCGAATACCTTGGCGATCTCGATCTCGACACTGATTTTTTGCCGTACACCGATGTCACGCGGAACTCAAATAAATTCTTGGGCGAACGCAAGCGAGGTGGTCCTCTTCGAGAAGAAAACAAGGGCGACCTGGATCTGAAACGTAAAACGACGTGGTGACACTGTTCTCGGAGTAATCTAGGTGACTTGGATCTAGATTAAGCGGTGGCGAATACCTTGGCGATCACCTTGGCGATCTCGATCTCGACACTGATTTTTTGCCGTACACCGATGTCATGCGAAACTCCAAAAAATTCTTCGGCGAACGCAAGCGAGGTGATCCTCTTCGAGGAAAAAACAAGGGCGATCCGGATCTGAAACGTAAATCGACGTGGTGACACTGTTCTCGGGGTAATCTAGGTGATTTGGATCTAGATTAAGCGGTGGCGAATACCTTGGCGATCACCTTGGCACACTTCGGCGATCTTGATCTCGACACTGATTTTTGCCGTTGCCGTACAACTGGCTTCACTTTGGAGGTTATTACTTTTGCCCTTTTAGGTGCATGCGTCACATGCGTGTTTGTGTGCGTGTGTTCAGTACGCCGCCAAACGGGTCTCGGAGTCCCATGGAGCGTATTAAGCGGAAGCGTATCCAGCGGATCGCCAATCACGGATCCGTTTCGACGGAATCTTTGAAAGAGCTCTATCGGAAAGATTCCGTGATTGGCGATTCGCTGGTCCGCTTACGCTTAATCTGGCTTAATACGCTCCATGGGACTCCCAGACTTGTTTGGCGGCGTACCAAAACCGGCGGATCGTCGGTGATTGGTCGCAGAGTTCGATACGCCCGGTACGCGCGTATCGCGATACGCGCCATGGGACGGCACCCTGAGAGAAAGCATGAGAGAGCATAAGAAAGCGAGAAAACGCGTGAGAGAGCATGAGAAAGCGTGAGAAAGCGAGAAAGAGCATAAGACAGCGTGGGAGAGCGAGAAAGAACGTAAGAAAGCGAGAAAAAGTGAGAGAAAGGTCTTGTGACGTGTGCGGAATAGGTGCGGAATAGGTGCGGAACAGATGCGGAACAGGTGCGGAATAGGTACGGAACAAGTGCGGAATAGATGCGAAACATGTGCGGAACATGTGCGGGATAGGTTGCGGAATGTATTGCGGTCAGCGACTGCGGAACATTGGTTGCGGATATATAAAAAATTTGAATTCAGTAAATTTTGCCGCCTAACACGGCTCTCATTTACTCGTGACGAGCGCCTCTAGCGGCACGGTAGGTCAAACCGACAACACTTTTTAATTTTGCGAAGAAGACGACGACGACGACGACGACGACGACGACGTATCTGAATGACATAAATTGGGCAGAAAAAATAGAGGCATATATGCATACTAGCTGGTTACCCGGGCTTCGCCCCGGAAGACATATGTAATAAGACACGCAAATAGGTAATAACGTGTATTTACATTTAACGCCAATAGTTTTCCGCATCACCCTTGAGGTACTATTGTGAATGCGTTTTTTTTTTAGTGGTTTCCCCAATAGGCCTATTCCACTATAAAGAAAAATAGCTTAAAATACAAAGAGGCAAAATACAGACATGGTGTCTTTTGCAGACACAGAATCTCTTACAGACATGTTATTTCTTACAGACGCAGAAACTTTTACAGACATGGTGTCTCTTACAGACACAGAATCTCTTACAGGCATAGTGTCTCTCACAGACATGGTGTCTCTCACAGACATGGTGTCTCTCACAGACATGGTGTCTCTCACAGACATGGTGTCTCTCACAGACATGGTGTCTCTCACAGACATGGTGTCTCTCATAGACATGGTGTCTTTTACAGACATGTTGTTGTCTCTCTTACAAACATATTTTATACCGTCTAAGACAAACGTAATGTCTTTTGCAAATGTGTAAAAACACAAATGTTATGCTAATTTATGTATTTTGCTCCTGTATTTAATTACTTCAAATCCATTTTGTCTCCAATAAACTGCAATTGTATTGCGCGCCTGTTCTTTGAGATCATATGGTAGATGTTTATAGTTATTTCTGGTTTTGTGATATAAAAGCACAGTGCTACGCAAAAATGTTTGCAAAAGTAAATAAAAACCAATAAAGAAAGAGATATATAGATTTGAATAAAGCAAAGCATGTTGATGTGGAAAAAAACGATGATGTGAAATTCGAAATATAACATTTGGTAAAGAAATAAAAAAGAGAAAACCGTAGTGAAAAAAATAACGCAAAAAATATCTACCTTTTTTTCTACTTAAGGACCTCTTTATAGACCACATTGGTGGTTCTCCCCTCAGGTGCTAGGATTACCAGACTGCTGGATGAACTCACCCTGGAGCAGGCCACGTAGAACTGCCCATGTGAGAAACAGTCCTCACTTAGGTCAATCCCTGCTACCTTCAACGACTGCCCCTGAGACTTGTTGATGGTCATAGCAAAACAGACCTTGAGGGGGAACTGCAGCCTCTTGAACTCGAAAGGGTACTCTGATGGTATGAGTGGTATGCGTGGTATAAATACCGACTCCCCCTGAGCACAGCCGGTGAACACTGTAGCCTCGATGACATTCCTGTGGAGAGCCTTTACTCGCAGCCTGGTGCCATTGCAGAGTTTGGGCGGATTAAGGTTTCGCAGCAACATCACTGGAGCACCTACTTTGAGGAGAAGCTTGTGGGCTGGTAAGCCAGGAGGGTTCAGGGTGTTGAGGAACTCCACGGGGTAGTGGACCGCGTCATCCGTGTGTACCACCGAGTCCACAGACCTATACTCCATTTCTACCCCGTCGAATGAGTTCAACAGCATGTCATTAATGACACCAGCTTTGTCGTTCTTAGGGGTCAGAATGGCACGCTCGCACAACCAATCCATAGGTTTCTCCTTGATATCGACGATATCAGGGTATATCTTAACAGTAAGGTTTGCTAGGGTTGTCACTACTGAGCCTAGGCCTTCAGGGATAATCACCTTTCCCTCAGAGTCGGGATACTTTCCATCCCCTATTTTGAGTAGGAGTTCGGAGAATTGCCCAGCAGAGACATTGCCTCTGAGGTATACCCTCATGTTCTTTCTAAGAGAGAGTTTCCAGATAAGGGGCCATAGATGTGATGCCTTGATACACGCCTTAACCTCGTCAGCTCGAGTTCCCCTTGGCACTACTGGCAGAGTCTGTCGGAAGTCTCCAGCTAGCAGCACGGTGACTCCCCCCATCACTCCATCGTTGCCCCTAATGTCTTTGAGGGTTATGCTTAATGCCTCAAAACCCCCCTTATGTGCCATGGTGCTCTCATCCCAAACAATGAGCTTACAGTCCCGCAGCACTTGGGCCATGTTGCTTTGTTTTGAGATGTTGCACAGGGGTGTTTCTGCATGGATGAGATTGAAGGGCAGCTTGAAAGCAGCGTGAGCAGTTCTGCCTCCCTCCAACAGCGTAGCAGCGATACCAGAGGATGCGACAGCCAAGGCGATGCCACGATCACTTCTTACTTTTGCCAGGAGTAAGTTGATGAGGAAGGTCTTTCCAGTACCACCAGGAGCATCTAGGAAAAAGACCTGACCAGCACCTGACTCAACGCTGCTAAAGACCTGTCGATAGACAGCGAGTTGCTCATCTGTCAGTAAACCCTCGTTATTTGACACCACTTGTGCCAAGGCGTTTATGTCGTAGTTGGTCTCCCTCAGATAGTCTCGGTTCTCTAAGCCTCCTCCAGACCTTTTTGGCTGAGGTAGGCCGTACTGGTGCAACCCCTGTCCTCCCAAAGGCAACACTGCGTCCTCAATCAGCACCAGGCATCTGTTGTACACCTCGTCCATCACCTGCTGTGCATTGCCTTGCAACTCTCTCTCCACCTGCCGCATAATGTCCTCTGAGAGGCTGTCTTTGTATTTTTCCCAAAGACTCAGAGGTTCGGAAAGTTGACAGAATGCCAACATCACTGTAAAGAGGTCTCGCAGCTTGAAGGGGGAATCACACAAGGCAGCTTCCTCCAAGGTAATGTCCCAGTGCTTGTCATCTTCCAGCAACCCTAATGCCTTGCATGTAGACTGGAATGTGGGACGGAGGACACCATTCGCAGTTTTCAGATCTGGAAAAGACGTTGGACCTCGAATTTCATGTAGCAGCAAGCGAAGATAATAACACTCGGTGTTGTTTGGATGGATGGTGTACACTCTTCCCAGCGCGTGGTCTTTCTTTATTCCTGGCCAGCCATCAACATTTTTCCCCCGCTTTCTTCTCTCAAACTTGTTATTTTTCCACACAAAGTAAGAAGGGACCTCAGGGTACAGGAGGGTTTTTGCAAAATCGTCGGTTTTGCACAGCTTGAAGAAAGCCAAGAGTGTTGTTTGAGGTGGGTTGCTGAGCCTCTCAGCCAAATTCTTGGAGTTGAAGTACACACGCTGACCATTCTCGAGGTGAACAGCGAGATGGAAGACAGTGGGGTACCTCTCATGAATAGGGAACGCCAAGATTTTCCACATCGCTTCTGAGCTGCTGATATACCGCCCACTCTCGTACAACTTTACCTCATCCCTCTCACTCTCCAGGGCAAAAGCCGCCTGGTCACTGCCCTTGTTCACGTACTTGCAAATGTACTTGATGGACTTGACAGAGTTGCATATTTCCACATTGACATGAGCATTGAAAATACGTAACAGGACAGGGTTGTAAGGCACCACCCAGCGGTTGTCCAACTCTATCCCATTGATTTCTACGGTAAGACCACCATCAGCTGGAGATCTCCTCCGATATTGCGGATATCCATCGTCTCCTGTCTGAGTGTCCTTGAGAAGTAGCCGGGGGTACTTCTTGCTGCAGCTGCCTCTTTTCATGCAGGGCGAATTGTGGTTCAAGCCCCCGCAGGGACCATGAATCATGTTGGCCTTGACGATGTTGTGGAGAAGAGAGTCTTGCACGGGGTCAGGTATTTCGGCACAGGTGACTTTGTCAATCATGTCAGAAAAGATGCGCTGCTCTAGCCATAGCAAGATGTGGATGTGAGGCAGACCTCGCTTTTGCCACTCCACAGAGTATATGAAGCACTGCACTTTTCCAAACAAACTGCCCTTGTTCAAAAGAGCCATCATTTTCTTCACCTTGAGATGGAATACCCTAGTTATAATGTCGTGACGATCGTGAGATTTTTGCCCAGGCAGCAGTACATCTGTGATATCCTTCCACTTGGGGTTACAGGTGAAGGTGATGAACAGATCAGGACGGCCATGGTGGCGGACGTATGTCATAGCGTCTTGAGTCCGCTCATGCATGTAGCGAGGTCCTCCAGTGAAGGATGACGGAAGCACCACCATTTGACCCAGCTGAGCAGCGTCAGCATCCTGCCTCCCCACGGCGTCCCTCAGATGAATGTAGCTGTCTGCCCTCAGCTGCGCCTGGTTATTCCTAATGTAGTTCAACCTTTCAGTCTCTATTTTGGCGTACATGTCAACCAAAAATTGACTAAAAAGGGAACGGAAGTATACCAAGTGATTGACTTCCCCTTGCCTGACCATGATGCGGTAGGAATAGAAGCTCGCTGCGGAGACTGTTTTCTTGAGGGGCAACTTGGTCTGGGGGTCGCGCTGAGGCAAGGCAATGGAGTACCCATCTTCGCCACGGCAGAACAGGAGCGGGTACTGCAGGGCGTCGTACGACCGGTGGATCTCGCTGATGCGCCGCAGTGTGTTGTCATGGCTTTGCAGCACGATGTCTCGCTGCTTGAATTGCTGACCAACAATCACCAGAGCTACCTCACTTGCTGTTGGTGCGTTAAAGCGACCTCCATGAGCGTCAGCGGGCTTTCTATCTGCACGGATAACGACTTCGAACTTTTGGCAGGTTGGAGGTACCTTGTCTAGAGTGGTCTTCAGGTCCTTTATGTAGCTGTTGACGTCGTGTAACATCCTCTGCAGTTCTTTCACTAATCCCTGTTTGACATCAGAAAAGTTACTGCATCTCAAACGCACTTCCCTTTCGTCCTCGCCCACAAAATAGATTTGTAGGAATTGGGCTTCCTGTTCAGGTGCTGGCAGCAGACTTCCTACCAAGTGATATACCTGCCCCTGAACTTTAAAGGTCGGTATAAAGCCGTCTTGTAGAACCTGTTTTGCCCCGAATGATGTCATGTTGAAGCAGCTATTGTACTTCCGAACGCGGTTCATAAAGTGGACGTGCTCGGGGTGGCTGCCCATTACCAAGCTACAAAGAGGTTCGGGCAGGGGTTCGAAGGGTGAAAGCTGCACTTTTCCAGCGTTGCAGCACATGCCGGGAGCCTCCTCCTCCCACTTGAGGGCATTGCAGTGCTGGCACTTGTGGCTCATGGTACCCAGAGCTATAGTGCTGTCTGCCTCATAAGCCACGTCAGGATCATATGCCATGCCTGAGTGAGCTTTGACCTTCCACGGAAGTGCTCGCCTTTCTACTCGTCTTCCAGGATTGCTTTGTTCATATCGAGACTCTGCCGCTCTGTGCACCTCGGGGTTATTTTGTTGGTACCTGGCCACCGCTGCTCTGTGCACCTCGGGGTTATTTTGCGCATATTTTCTTGCTGCATCTTTAAGTTGCTTCCTCCTTTTAGCGTTGGTGTATCTAGTACGACGTTTGCCAAGAGCCTTATTAGGAACAGGAAGAGGTGATGGTTGTGAGAGGTGTGAGGCGGAGTCAGGCTGAGAGAAGGATGATGGGTTGGTCACTTCTTCAGGTTCACGTGGCACGTACGCATCGAAATGGCCCTTAGAAAGGTCTTGCGTAAAGCGTAGCCTCCTGACGGGGTGACCTTCAACACCGAAACTCTCATAGAGCTCTCCATTACGGTAAACTTCGAAGACAAACCTGAACAGTTGCCCAGCCGCCACCAGCTCGCATAAACCACCATAGGTAAAAGGTTGGGACATGTGAGCAAGATACTCAGCAGAGCTGGTGTAATTGTTCCCCTCGCTATCGTGAGACATAATGGAGAATTCCTCCCAGTTGTCCACCACACACCTCACGATTAGCTCACGCACTTCCCTAGCCATTAGCTGAGTGTAATACATGAGATAGGAGAGAGACCGAAACAGGCAGGCTCCATCTCCTGTGATAGGAACAATAGTGTGAGGCACCATCTCCCCATTAACATTTAAAAATTCTAGTGCCATACCGACTTAAAAAAATGAGATGAGACAAAGCGCACTGAAAAGTAAAACATAATTCTTCCTTAAAGATACATTTAAAAAACGCAGTGGGCGTCAGGAGAAAGGTCAATAACGCCATTTTTGCGCCCTCCCCATAAAACAATTTTTTGTATTACATGATTATCAGAAATATCAAAAATAACAATTACATAAGAAAAAACCCAATGCATAAAGTCAAAATTAATTAATTATTAGTCTGGGCATACCACTATGGTACACCCACTATGGTACACGTAAGCCCTTAATATTAATGTATTTTTGTTATGTTGAAACATAATAATTACAGGAATGTAAATTATATAAGCTATCACAGTAATTTAATAAACTAATAAATATGCTACGACATAATAATAATTCACGATTTAAAATTATATTTGGTAATTATCTTATTAAAGCAATTCACTGCTATAAACAATGGCATAATTAAAATTGGAAATTAAAATTATGTGCTACTGTCATTTCAATCTGAGATTTTATATTAAATTTTATATTTAAAAAACTTGCTATGTCGAGACATAATATTTATTAAGAATTTCTATTATGTGCATAATTTTAATTTTTGATTTAAGGAGACTTTCAATACCATTTCCAATATGTCATACCATATAATACAAATAAATTACAATTATGTCAACATAAAATTAATTTCTTCACACATAAAATACAAAAATCTTATTAATAAATAGCAAACCTGATTGCTATACACAAGAAAGATATATTAAAATGTGGAATTACACATATTTTTTATTCCTGAATATGTATCATGTACATAATTTTATTTCTTGATTTAAAGAGATTTTCGGTATCATTTCCAATATGTCATACCATAATACAAATAAGTTACAATTATGTTTTAACATAAAATTACTTCCTTCAAACATAAAATACAAAAATCTTATTAATAAATAGCAAACCTGAATGCTATACACAAAGAAAGATACATTAAAATGTGGAATTACACATATTTTTTGTTCTTGAATATGTATCATGTACATAATTTTATTTCTTGATTTAAAGAGATTTTCGGTATCATTTCAAATATGTCATACCATAATACAAATAAGTTACAATTATGTTTTAATATAATACTTATTATTATGTTTTAATATAATACTTATTATAATACTAATTATGTTTTAATATAATTACTTCCTTCAAACATAAAATACAAAAATCTTATTAATAAATAGCAAACCCGAATGCTATACACAAAGAAAGATACATCCAAATACCATACCATACCATAATACAAATAAATTACAATTATGTCTTAACATAAAATTAATTTCTTCAAACATAAAATACAAAACTCTTATTAACAAATAGCAAACCTGAATACTATACACAAAGAAAGATACATCCAAACGTGGAATTACACATATTTTTAATTCTTGATTATGTATTATGTACATAATTTTATTTCTTGATTTATAGAGATTTTCGATATTTCCAATATGTCATACCATATAATACAAATAAATTACAATTATGTCTTAACATAAAATTAATTTCTTCAAACATAAAATACAAAAATCTTATTAATAAATAGCAAACCTGATTGCTATACACAAAGAAAGATACATTAAAATGTGGAATTACACATATTTTTAATTCCTGAATATGTATCATGTACATAATTTTATTTCTTGATTTAAAGAGATTTTCGGTATCATTTCCAATATGTCATACCATAATACAAATAAGTTACAATTATGTTTTAACTTAAAATTACTTCCTTCAAACATAAAATACAAAAATCTTATTAATAAATAGCAAACCTGAATGCTATACACAAAGAAAGATACATCCAAATACCATACCATACCATAATACATATAAAATACAATTATGTCTTAACATAAAATTAATTTCCTCAAACATAAAATACAAAAATCTTATTAATAAATAGCAAACCTGAATGCTATACACAAAGAAAGATACATCCAAATGTGGAATTACACATATTTTTAATTCTTGATTATGTATTATGTACATAATTTCATTTCTTGATTTAAGGAGACTTTCAATACCATTTCCAATATGTCATACCATATAATACAAATAAATTACAATTATGTTCTTAACATAAAATTAATTTCTTCAAACATAAAATACAAAAATCTTATTAATAAGTAGCAAACCTGAATGCTATACACAAAGAAAGATACATCCAAATACCATACCATACCATAATACAAATAAATTACAATTATGTCTTAACATAAAATTAATTTCTTCAAACATAAAATACAAAAATCTTATTAATAAATAGCGAACCTGAATGCTATACACAAAGAAAGATACATCCAATGTGGAATTACACATATTTTTAATTCTTGATTATGTATTATGTACATCATTTTATTTCCTGATTTATAGAGATTTTCGATATCATTTCTAATATGTCATACCATAATACAACTAAATTACAATTATGTCTTAACATAAAATTAATTTCTTCAAACATAAAATACAAAAATCTTATTAATAAATAGCAAACCTGATTGCTATACACAAAGAAAGATACATCCAAATGCGGAATTACTTTTATGCTTTTACTACAATAAAACAATTTGAATAATAATGTAAAATCTCTGTAAAGATTAAGAATATTGTGGGTGTAGTAAAAAAATAATTCTTGCTATGAGCTGTATTCACCTTTATCTTGGGGATGACATGTTGTGCAAATTGACGTTAATATGGTAACAGAGCAATATAATACACTTCACTTATTAGTCATGAAAAGGGCTTAGATACCCTTGCGGTATACTCAGACCAATAATTAATTTCGGTTTTGTGTATCGAGATTTTTCGTATCTCGTTGTTATTTATGACATTTCTGATAATCACAATACAACAAATTGTTTTATGGAAATCGGGAGGGAGCGCAAAAACGATCTTATTGTCTCTCCTTATTTATCACAAACTAATTAATTACCCGAATAACTGCGAACACGAAGTAAACGCGAACGATACCATGTGGTATATTAGAGTAGCGATGTTCTCCCACTTCTTGCATCCAGCGATAGACATACGCTCAGTACAATAACATCTAATATCGCCTTCTTACTTACTCTTTCGCGCGACGTGGTCGTGTCTTCTAAGGGGTGGCAATACATTCTAAGTGTAAATTTCAGTTGATAGTGAGTGCGACACGCGAAACACGTTTCCAGGTGGCCATTAAAATGTCTCGTAAGTATTACACGAATTTTATACATCTATGTAAGGTAATTACAATAAAAGTTAGGGAAACCTTCAGAAATAAAAATGTTATAAAAACTTAAGTTTTTAAAAATACGTAAATTGAACGGTCATTTACTTGTAGATCTATATACAGGGTGTTTGCGTATAAGCGGCTACCTCTGTTTATGTCGTAAACTGAGGACCCACAAATATAATATCAAATTGAATAGTTTTAATTAACTCCATTGTGAGCATAGTTTAAAAGTAAAATTAACCTATGTTAGAGAACGGAGTTATATGCATAACTTTTCATAGTGATGTAAATATTTCGTTATAATAAAAGTTATTTTTTTCTAAGGAACATAACGATGTATAACACACTTATCTACATATGTACAATTTTGTTCAGTCAAAGTTTTCTTGGTGACTACCTTTCAGTTTTAGCCCTGTGGCTACGTTCCGACTCTCGCATTGTCATCAGATGACAACGTATCACACGTCAATCGTTAAATAGGAGTGTCGGAACTTATCACTATGCTCACAATGGAGTTCAATTAAAACAATTTAATTTGATATTACATTTGTTGGGTTTATATCCTTTAATTTGCAACATAAAAATTGGGTGGCCATTTAGACGCGGACACACTGTGTATATATATATAGAATCTAAAATAAAATATATATTTACAAATATATATATCGAAAATATATTTGCTTTTATTCAGAAAACAATAATTCAATTGATTTACAATTGGAAGCGGCGAGTCCCTCCACTTCAATGGAAAGACTGGAAAGGTTGCTGCAGCAATTGCTGCAGCAACAGCAGCAGCAGCAGCATCAACAACAAATGCTGCAGCAACAGCATCAACAAATGTTTGAGCAGCAGCAGCAGCAGCATCAGCAATTGCTGCAATTGCAGCGGCAGCCGCAACAACAGCAACAGCGACAGGAACAGATACGACAATGTAAGTACATTGTACATTTTTCGTTATAAAGTTAATAAATGATCACGAATATGTATTACTGGTCTACTACGTAAAATATTTATTATATATATATTTTCCAGCTGACAGACGCGGACAGGGCCGCGGCCGTGGGCGGCAGCAGCATCGGCAGTTGCAGCGGCAGCCGCAACAACAGCAACAGCGACAGGAACAAATACGACAATGTAAGTAACATTGTAACATTTTTTCATTATGTTGTAAATAATTGATCACAAATATGTATTACTGCTCTACTACTAAAATATTTATTATATATTTTTCAGATTACAGACGCGGACAGGGCCGCGGCCGTGGGCGTGCCCGGTGGTACCAGCGCCGGGCCACGTATAATAAATACAATATAATTTTTCATTAATTTTTCATTAATGTAATTTATATTTTATATATATGTAATAAATAGGTAACGATGTACAAATCAAAATAAGAATGTGCACAAAAACAATCTATATTCATTTGCATATAAACAGGAGATACGAAGGATTCTATAATTCAGTAATTTGCTCCTTTAGAAATTGATTAGGGCAAAATCTTGATTATAGCTGCGAATGAACTTATCCCCGCGTTGCACCGTACGTCGTTTCGGGACGTTCGCCTCTTGTACATAAATATACACATGCGTATAAAGATGACTAAAATTAAATCGTGGTTGCGAGACATACTGAACCGGACGAAAATTTTTTCGCGAATTTGAGCAGTTGAGAATTTTTAAAATCATTAGGTAAGAATGATAAAGAAAACAAAATACTTGGTTTACTATTTTACTATTAAATTTCTGCAAAACATATAAATAATATAAAAATGTTAATTAAAGTGGTACGATAATCTTAATTTATTCTTCTTTTAATTGCAATAATTACTTATTCTCTCAAAATGCTTGCTGAGAATTGTATGATTTGATGTAAAGTTATGTCGTTATATGTGCCACGTATGTTTGTTTATTTTAAAATGTCGCTTGTTTATTTGAAAATCAACACACAGATCTGAACAATAAAGAGATTTATATAAAAAGATTTGTTTAACTCCTATAATATGACAATTGCTAAGAAACAATTTACTGACATATTTAATTACGTTTAATTACATTAAAAATATAAATTTGAATTTTTGCAAAGATGACACAAATTATCGAATCATAAATTTTTTTCGAGCGATGCGTTTCGTCTGGCTGAGATCTATCAAGTTATACACATAACGTAACATATTATAATTTAAAATACTCGATCATGGGAAACGAAGTAACAACACATTCTCTAGAAGAAGAAAAAACAACTTAAGAGTAATAATGGAAGTGACACTGCTGTTATTGTGAAAACACTTAACGATGGACTTTGGATCTGCAGCGAATTCTCTGTATCCGAATGCTCCAACGCATGCATAGTAGTCGGCTAGTATACGTAATAAATAAAATTTCTGAACAAATACGCTTTTATTTTCATTGCCCCACTTACATTTTGCGACATTATTTCGCACAACTGTTCTGTTTCAAAATATTATTACGTATTACGAGATTGACGTAATAATTGATTTTAAAATAATTTTATTAAAGTACGAAATAAAAGTAATATAGAAAGATTATTATAATTATATAAAAATGCTTTCTTTCTGAGAACATAACTCTAATTTTTCAACACAGTTCTAATTTCTAAATAAATAATGTAACAACCTTTAAAATAAAGAGATTTACATAAAAATTACATAAATTACATAAAAACACCCGTGAAAACGCATTTTATTTCTTTTCACCCCGTTAGGGGTCGAATTTCTAAAAATCATCCCTGAATTTATAGATTTGCTCTTTTAGAGATTGATTAGGGCAAAATCTTGATTTATGTTTTTAAGCACTTGTCTGGGTAACCTTCGTAAGCAAAACCAAGTCGATATCTCATCGGACTCAAGAATATTGAGAAAGTCGTGAAAACACATTTTACCCCTTTCCACCCCCCTTAGGGGTCGAATTTCTAAAAATCCTTTCTTAGTGGGTGCTACGTCATGAGAGGAATACACTCTCCAAAAATTTCAGGGGTTT